>NGBS01001394.1:0-15079 GCA_002245135.1 Proteromonas lacertae
TATTGATATCTATATCATCGATTCCCAAATTATAATCGATTGAACGAAGTAATCTTTTTATGTGGTTGTATATTGAAATCTAAGAAAGATTATAAACAAAGTATCGATTATTTCCAACATTTGGTGAATGTTTGTCCAAATGATTTTAAGAGTAGTGATATATGGTTAATAATTGGTTTATGTTTAGAAGAAAGTAATTCTAAATCAAAATGTGACAAGTTATAAACGATATTATAGTAATTTAGATGAGCGAACAAAGAATTATATAAGAATTGGAAGATTGTTTATAATGATAGTCGTACTTGGATGAATGAAGGTGACAAACTATACAAGAATCGATATTTCAGTTTAGCTTATGATTTTTATGAAGAAAGTGCGAAACGCTCAAATTGTGATAAAGAGATATTGAATGAGAAAGAATGTTTATTAGGAACGAAAGAACACAATGATAAAATAATTGAAAAGAGTTATAACGATATAAAAGATGAAGAAAAGAAGAAAGATTTAGATGTAGAAATCGAAAAGAGTAAGAATGATATAAAACCCAATTTCGATAGTAAGATGGATGAAGTTAGTGAAAATGTAATGATTTGGATGATTTTGATGCTGGTGTTTTTTGAAGAGGAACAGATTCAAAAACATAATGAATTTTAGAAGTGCTGTTAAGAAACTCGAAAATGAAAATCTTTCGCTTAATGAAAAATTGATTTGCTAAATAAAGAAATCTATTCTTTAAAGGAAGAGATTACTGAATTAAGAAAAGATAACGAACATAAAGAAAATAATATTCATGATTTAGCATCTCAATTAGTTACAGAATATAAATATAATGTTGATAAGGTAAAAAAGAAAAGGTAGAATTACAAAAAGATATATTGGAGCAAAATAAAGAAATAGATGAATTAAAAAGTCAATTAAAGAATATTCCTAAGCTTGAAGATGATTTAAAGAAAAGACTCAAACATAAGTGATTTAGAGAAAGAAGTGAAAGACTTATTAGATAAGTTAAGTAAGAGTGGTGAAAAGAAACTGAAAGAAAATCCAACAATAAATATGAAAGAATTCTTCAAAGAACATGAAGCTGAGAATCTCGAAATGAAACGACTATTATTATTACGAAATCGTTGTTTCGAACTATTCAAGAATCAACAATATGAGAAATGTATAAAATATGGTGAAATAATCCAAAATAAGATGAAAGAGAACAATTACAATGATGAAGAAGGTGAACTATATCGAATAATCGGTGAGAGTTATTACAAGTTATACATAAATGATAATAATATAAATGAATTAATAAAGAGTCAAGAGAACTATGTGATAGCATTGAAATATACAAAGAATGCAGGAAATGCTAGTGTATTACATCGTATAAGTGAGATTTACTATGAAGGTAATAATTTCGATGCTAGTTTATCTTTATTGATATCTATAATCAATCGATTCCCAAATTATAATCGATTGAACGAAGTAATCTTTTTATGTGGTTGTATATTGAAATCTAAGAAAGATTATAACAAAGTATCGATTATTTCCAACATTTGGTGAATGTTTGTCCAAATGATTTTAAGAGTAGTGATATATGGTTAATAATTGGTTTATGTTTAGAAGAAAGTAATTCTAATCAAAATGTGACAAGTTATAAACGATATTATAGTAATTTAGATGAGCGAACAAAAGAATTATATAAGAATTGGGAAGATTGTTATAATGATAGTCGTACTTGGATGAATGAAGGTGACAAACTATACAAGAATCGATATTTCAGTTTAGCTTATGATTTTTATGAAGAAAGTGCGAAACGCTCAAATTGTGATAAAGAGATATTGAATGAGAAAGAATGTTTATTAGGAACGAAAGAACACAATGATAAAATAATTGAAAAGAGTTATAATGATATAAAAGATGAAGAAAAGAAGAAAGATTTAGATGTAGAAATCGAAAAGAGTAAGAATGATATAAAACCCAATTTCGATAGTAAGATGGATGATATTTGTGAAGAAATTTAAAGATTGAAGAGAATGATTTAACTGAATTTGAAGATGAGCGATTAGGTGATAATCCATTTATAGAAGAAGAAAACAAACGATTGAAAGAAGAAATTTGTAAATTGGAGAAAGATTTAAACAGTAGTGAATTGAAGAATAATGATTTAGAGAAAGAGATGATAGATTTGAAGAAAGAACTAAATGATTTAGAGAATGTGAAGAAAGAGTTGATGGATAAAACTCGAGATATTCCTAAGCTTGAAGATGATTTAAAAGAAAAGACTCAAAACATAAGTGATTTAGAGAAAGAAGTAAAAGACTTATTAGATAAGTTAAGTAAGAGTGGTGAAAAGAAACTGAAAGAAAATCCAACAATAAATATGAAAGAATTCTTCAAAGAACATGAAGCTGAGAATCTCGAAATGAAACGACTATTATTATTACGAAATCGTTGTTTCGAACTATTCAAGAATCAACAATATGAGAAATGTATAAAATATGGTGAAATAATCCAAAATAAGATGAAAGAGACAATTACAATGATGATGAAGAAGGTGAATTATATCGAATAATCGGTGAGAGTTATTACAAGTTATACATAAATGATAATAATATAAATGAATTAATAAAGAGTCAAGAGAACTATGTGATAGCATTGAAATATACAAAGAATGCAGGAAATGCTAGTGTATTACATCGTATAAGTGAGATTTACTATGAAGGTAATAATTTCGATGCTAGTTTATCTTTATTGATATCTATAATCAATCGATTCCCAATTATAATCGATTGAACGAAGTAATCTTTTTATGTGGTTGTATATTGAAATCTAAGAAAGATTAAAACAAAGTATCGATTATTTCCAACATTTGGTGAATGTTTGTCCAAATGATTTTAAGAGTAGTGATATATGGTTAATAATTGGTTTATGTTTAGAAGAAAGTAATTCTAATCAAAATGTGACAAGTTAAACGATATTATAGTAATTTAGATGAGCGAACAAAAGAATTATATAAGAATTGGGAAGATTGTTATAATGATAGTCGTACTTGGATGAATGAAGGTGACAAACTATACAAGAATCGATATTTCAGTTTAGCTTATGATTTTTATGAAGAAAGTGCGAAACGCTCAAATTGTGATAAAGAGATATTGAATGAGAAAGAATGTTTATTAGGAACGAAAGAACACAATGATAAAATAATTGAAAAGAGTTATAAGATATAAAAGATGAAGAAAAGAAGAAAGATTTAGATGTAGAAATCGAAAAGAGTAAGAATGATATAAAACCCAATTTCGATAGTAAGATGGATGATATTTGTGAAGAAATTTAAAGATTGAAGAGAATGATTTAACTGAATTTGAAGATGAGCGATTAGGTGATAATCCATTTATAGAAGAAGAAAACAAACGATTGAAAGAAAGAAATTTGTAAATTGGAGAAAGATTTAAACAGTAGTGAATTGAAGAATAATGATTTAGAGAAAGAGATGATAGATTTGAAGAAAGAACTAAATGATTTAGAGAATGTGAAGAAAGAGTTGATGGATAAAACTCGAGATATTCCTAAGCTTGAAGATGATTTAAAGAAAAGACTCAAAACATAAGTGATTTAGAGAAAGAAGTAAAAGACTTATTAGATAAGTTAAGTAAGAGTGGTGAAAAGAAACTGAAAGAAAATCCAACAATAAATATGAAAGAATTCTTCAAAGAACATGAAGCTGAGAATCTCGAAATGAAACGACTATTATTATTACGAAATCGTTGTTTCGAACTATTCAAGAATCAACAATATGAGAAATGTATAAAATATGGTGAAATAATCCAAAAGATGAAAGAGAACAATTACAAATGATGATGAAGAAGGTGAATTATATCGAATAATCGGTGAGAGTTATTACAAGTTATACATAAATGATAATAATATAAATGAATTTAAAGAGTCAAGAGAACTATGTGATAGCATTGAAATATACAAAGAATGCAGGAAATGCTAGTGTATTACATCGTATAAGTGAGATTTACTATGAAGGTAATAATTTCGATGCTAGTTTATCTTTATTGATATCTATAATCAATCGATTCCCAAATTATAATCGATTGAACGAAGTAATCTTTTTATGTGGTTGTATATTGAAATCTAAGAAAGATTATAAACAAAGTATCGATTATTTCCAACATTTGGTGAATGTTTGTCCAAATGATTTTAAGAGTAGTGATATATGGTTAATAATTGGTTTATGTTTAGAAGAAAGTAATTCTAATCAAAATGTGACAAGTTATAAACGATATTATAGTAATTTAGATGAGCGAACAAAAGAATTATATAAGAATTGGGAAGATTGTTATAATGATAGTCGTACTTGGATGAATGAAGGTGACAAACTATACAAGAATCGATATTCAGTTTAGCTTATGATTTTTATGAAGAAAGTGCGAAACGCTCAAATTGTGATAAAGAGATATTGAATGAGAAAGAATGTTTATTAGGAACGAAAGAACACAATGATAAAATAATTGAAAAGAGTTATAATGATATAAAAGATGAAGAAAAGAAGAAAGATTTAGATGTAGAAATCGAAAAGAGTAAGAATGATATAAAACCCAATTTCGATAGTAAGATGGATGATATTTGTGAAGAAATTTTAAAGATTGAAGAGAATGATTTAACTGAATTTGAAGATGAGCGATTAGGTGATAATCCCATTTATAGAAGAAGAAAACAAACGATTGAAAGAAGAAATTTGTAAATTGGAGAAAGATTTAAACAGTAGTGAATTGAAGAATAATGATTTAGAGAAAGAGATGATAGATTTGAAGAAAGAACTAAATGATTTAGAGAATGTGAAGAAAGAGTTGATGGATAAAACTCGAGATATTCCTAAGCTTGAAGATGATTTAAAAGAAAAGACTCAAAACATAAGTGATTTAGAGAAAGAAGTAAAAGACTTATTAGATAAGTTAAGTAAGAGTGGTGAAAAGAAACTGAAAGAAAATCCAACAATAAATATGAAAGAATTCTTCAAAGAACATGAAGCTGAGAATCTCGAAATGAAACGACTATTATTATTACGAAATCGTTGTTTCGAACTATTCAAGAATCAACAATATGAGAAATGTATAAAATATGGTGAAATAATCCAAAATAAGATGAAAGAGAAACAATTACAATGATGATGAAGAAGGTGAATTATATCGAATAATCGGTGAGAGTTATTACAAGTTATACATAAATGATAATAATATAAATGAATTAATAAAGAGTCAAGAGAACTATGTGATAGCATTGAAATATACAAAGAATGCAGGAAATGCTAGTGTATTACATCGTATAAGTGAGATTTACTATGAAGGTAATAATTTCGATGCTAGTTTATCTTTATTGATATCTATAATCAATCGATTCCCAAATTATAATCGATTGAACGAAGTAATCTTTTTATGTGGTTGTATATTGAAATCTAAGAAAGATTATAAACAAAGTATCGATTATTTCCAACATTTGGTGAATGTTTGTCCAAATGATTTTAAGAGTAGTGATATATGGTTAATAATTGGTTTATGTTTAGAAGAAAGTAATTCTAATCAAAATGTGACAAGTTATAAACGATATTATAGTAATTTAGATGAGCGAACAAAAGAATTATATAAGAATTGGGAAGATTGTTATAATGATAGTCGTACTTGGATGAATGAAGGTGACAAACTATACAAGAATCGATATTTCAGTTTAGCTTATGATTTTTATGAAGAAAGTGCGAAACGCTCAAATTGTGATAAAGAGATATTGAATGAGAAAGAATGTTTATTAGGAACGAAAGAACACAATGATAAAATAATTGAAAAGAGTTATAATGATATAAAAGATGAAGAAAAGAAGAAAGATTTAGATGTAGAAATCGAAAAGAGTAAGAATGATATAAAACCCAATTTCGATAGTAAGATGGATGATATTTGTGAAGAAATTTTAAAGATTGAAGAGAATGATTTAACTGAATTTGAAGATGAGCGATTAGGTGATAATCCATTTATAGAAGAAGAAAACAAACGATTGAAAGAAGAAATTTGTAAATTGGAGAAAGATTTAAACAGTAGTGAATTGAAGAATAATGATTTAGAGAAAGAGATGATAGATTTGAAGAAAGAACTAAATGATTTAGAGAATGTGAAGAAAGAGTTGATGGATAAAACTCGAGATATTCCTAAGCTTGAAGATGATTTAAAAGAAAAGACTCAAAACATAAGTGATTTAGAGAAAGAAGTAAAAGACTTATTAGATAAGTTAAGTAAGAGTGGTGAAAAGAAACTGAAAGAAAATCCAACAATAAATATGAAAGAATTCTTCAAAGAACATGAAGCTGAGAATCTCGAAATGAAACGACTATTATTATTACGAAATCGTTGTTTCGAACTATTCAAGAATCAACAATATGAGAAATGTATAAAATATGGTGAAATAATCCAAAATAAGATGAAAGAGAACAATTACAATGATGATGAAGAAGGTGAATTATATCGAATAATCGGTGAGAGTTATTACAAGTTATACATAAATGATAATAATATAAATGAATTAATAAAGAGTCAAGAGAACTATGTGATAGCATTGAAATATACAAAGAATGCAGGAAATGCTAGTGTATTACATCGTATAAGTGAGATTTACTATGAAGGTAATAATTTCGATGCTAGTTTATCTTTATTGATATCTATAATCAATCGATTCCCAAATTATAATCGATTGAACGAAGTAATCTTTTTATGTGGTTGTATATTGAAATCTAAGAAAGATTATAAACAAAGTATCGATTATTTCCAACATTTGGTGAATGTTTGTCCAAATGATTTTAAGAGTAGTGATATATGGTTAATAATTGGTTTATGTTTAGAAGAAAGTAATTCTAATCAAAATGTGACAAGTTATAAACGATATTATAGTAATTTAGATGAGCGAACAAAAGAATTATATAAGAATTGGGAAGATTGTTATAATGATAGTCGTACTTGGATGAATGAAGGTGACAAACTATACAAGAATCGATATTTCAGTTTAGCTTATGATTTTTATGAAGAAAGTGCGAAACGCTCAAATTGTGATAAAGAGATATTGAATGAGAAAGAATGTTTATTAGGAACGAAAGAACACAATGATAAAATAATTGAAAAGAGTTATAATGATATAAAAGATGAAGAAAAGAAGAAAGATTTAGATGTAGAAATCGAAAAGAGTAAGAATGATATAAAACCCAATTTCGATAGTAAGATGGATGATATTTGTGAAGAAATTTTAAAGATTGAAGAGAATGATTTAACTGAATTTGAAGATGAGCGATTAGGTGATAATCCATTTATAGAAGAAGAAAACAAACGATTGAAAGAAGAAATTTGTAAATTGGAGAAAGATTTAAACAGTAGTGAATTGAAGAATAATGATTTAGAGAAAGAGATGATAGATTTGAAGAAAGAACTAAATGATTTAGAGAATGTGAAGAAAGAGTTGATGGATAAAACTCGAGATATTCCTAAGCTTGAAGATGATTTAAAAGAAAAGACTCAAAACATAAGTGATTTAGAGAAAGAAGTAAAAGACTTATTAGATAAGTTAAGTAAGAGTGGTGAAAAGAAACTGAAAGAAAATCCAACAATAAATATGAAAGAATTCTTCAAAGAACATGAAGCTGAGAATCTCGAAATGAAACGACTATTATTATTACGAAATCGTTGTTTCGAACTATTCAAGAATCAACAATATGAGAAATGTATAAAATATGGTGAAATAATCCAAAATAAGATGAAAGAGAACAATTACAATGATGATGAAGAAGGTGAATTATATCGAATAATCGGTGAGAGTTATTACAAGTTATACATAAATGATAATAATATAAATGAATTAATAAAGAGTCAAGAGAACTATGTGATAGCATTGAAATATACAAAGAATGCAGGAAATGCTAGTGTATTACATCGTATAAGTGAGATTTACTATGAAGGTAATAATTTCGATGCTAGTTTATCTTTATTGATATCTATAATCAATCGATTCCCAAATTATAATCGATTGAACGAAGTAATCTTTTTATGTGGTTGTATATTGAAATCTAAGAAAGATTATAAACAAAGTATCGATTATTTCCAACATTTGGTGAATGTTTGTCCAAATGATTTTAAGAGTAGTGATATATGGTTAATAATTGGTTTATGTTTAGAAGAAAGTAATTCTAATCAAAATGTGACAAGTTATAAACGATATTATAGTAATTTAGATGAGCGAACAAAAGAATTATATAAGAATTGGGAAGATTGTTATAATGATAGTCGTACTTGGATGAATGAAGGTGACAAACTATACAAGAATCGATATTTCAGTTTAGCTTATGATTTTTATGAAGAAAGTGCGAAACGCTCAAATTGTGATAAAGAGATATTGAATGAGAAAGAATGTTTATTAGGAACGAAAGAACACAATGATAAAATAATTGAAAAGAGTTATAATGATATAAAAGATGAAGAAAAGAAGAAAGATTTAGATGTAGAAATCGAAAAGAGTAAGAATGATATAAAACCCAATTTCGATAGTAAGATGGATGATATTTGTGAAGAAATTTTAAAGATTGAAGAGAATGATTTAACTGAATTTGAAGATGAGCGATTAGGTGATAATCCATTTATAGAAGAAGAAAACAAACGATTGAAAGAAGAAATTTGTAAATTGGAGAAAGATTTAAACAGTAGTGAATTGAAGAATAATGATTTAGAGAAAGAGATGATAGATTTGAAGAAAGAACTAAATGATTTAGAGAATGTGAAGAAAGAGTTGATGGATAAAACTCGAGATATTCCTAAGCTTGAAGATGATTTAAAAGAAAAGACTCAAAACATAAGTGATTTAGAGAAAGAAGTAAAAGACTTATTAGATAAGTTAAGTAAGAGTGGTGAAAAGAAACTGAAAGAAAATCCAACAATAAATATGAAAGAATTCTTCAAAGAACATGAAGCTGAGAATCTCGAAATGAAACGACTATTATTATTACGAAATCGTTGTTTCGAACTATTCAAGAATCAACAATATGAGAAATGTATAAAATATGGTGAAATAATCCAAAATAAGATGAAAGAGAACAATTACAATGATGATGAAGAAGGTGAATTATATCGAATAATCGGTGAGAGTTATTACAAGTTATACATAAATGATAATAATATAAATGAATTAATAAAGAGTCAAGAGAACTATGTGATAGCATTGAAATATACAAAGAATGCAGGAAATGCTAGTGTATTACATCGTATAAGTGAGATTTACTATGAAGGTAATAATTTCGATGCTAGTTTATCTTTATTGATATCTATAATCAATCGATTCCCAAATTATAATCGATTGAACGAAGTAATCTTTTTATGTGGTTGTATATTGAAATCTAAGAAAGATTATAAACAAAGTATCGATTATTTCCAACATTTGGTGAATGTTTGTCCAAATGATTTTAAGAGTAGTGATATATGGTTAATAATTGGTTTATGTTTAGAAGAAAGTAATTCTAATCAAAATGTGACAAGTTATAAACGATATTATAGTAATTTAGATGAGCGAACAAAAGAATTATATAAGAATTGGGAAGATTGTTATAATGATAGTCGTACTTGGATGAATGAAGGTGACAAACTATACAAGAATCGATATTTCAGTTTAGCTTATGATTTTTATGAAGAAAGTGCGAAACGCTCAAATTGTGATAAAGAGATATTGAATGAGAAAGAATGTTTATTAGGAACGAAAGAACACAATGATAAAATAATTGAAAAGAGTTATAATGATATAAAAGATGAAGAAAAGAAGAAAGATTTAGATGTAGAAATCGAAAAGAGTAAGAATGATATAAAACCCAATTTCGATAGTAAGATGGATGATATTTGTGAAGAAATCTTAAAGATTGAAGAGAATGATTTAACTGAATTTGAAGATGAGCGATTAGGTGATAATCCATTTATAGAAGAAGAAAACAAACGATTGAAAGAAGAAATTTGTAAATTGGAGAAAGATTTAAACAGTAGTGAATTGAAGAATAATGATTTAGAGAAAGAGATGATAGATTTGAAGAAAGAACTAAATGATTTAGAGAATGTGAAGAAAGAGTTGATGGATAAAACTCGAGATATTCCTAAGCTTGAAGATGATTTAAAAGAAAAGACTCAAAACATAAGTGATTTAGAGAAAGAAGTAAAAGACTTATTAGATAAGTTAAGTAAGAGTGGTGAAAAGAAACTGAAAGAAAATCCAACAATAAATATGAAAGAATTCTTCAAAGAACATGAAGCTGAGAATCTCGAAATGAAACGACTATTATTATTACGAAATCGTTGTTTCGAACTATTCAAGAATCAACAATATGAGAAATGTATAAAATATGGTGAAATAATCCAAAATAAGATGAAAGAGAACAATTACAATGATGATGAAGAAGGTGAATTATATCGAATAATCGGTGAGAGTTATTACAAGTTATACATAAATGATAATAATATAAATGAATTAATAAAGAGTCAAGAGAACTATGTGATAGCATTGAAATATACAAAGAATGCAGGAAATGCTAGTGTATTACATCGTATAAGTGAGATTTACTATGAAGGTAATAATTTCGATGCTAGTTTATCTTTATTGATATCTATAATCAATCGATTCCCAAATTATAATCGATTGAACGAAGTAATCTTTTTATGTGGTTGTATATTGAAATCTAAGAAAGATTATAAACAAAGTATCGATTATTTCCAACATTTGGTGAATGTTTGTCCAAATGATTTTAAGAGTAGTGATATATGGTTAATAATTGGTTTATGTTTAGAAGAAAGTAATTCTAATCAAAATGTGACAAGTTATAAACGATATTATAGTAATTTAGATGAGCGAACAAAAGAATTATATAAGAATTGGGAAGATTGTTATAATGATAGTCGTACTTGGATGAATGAAGGTGACAAACTATACAAGAATCGATATTTCAGTTTAGCTTATGATTTTTATGAAGAAAGTGCGAAACGCTCAAATTGTGATAAAGAGATATTGAATGAGAAAGAATGTTTATTAGGAACGAAAGAACACAATGATAAAATAATTGAAAAGAGTTATAATGATATAAAAGATGAAGAAAAGAAGAAAGATTTAGATGTAGAAATCGAAAAGAGTAAGAATGATATAAAACCCAATTTCGATAGTAAGATGGATGATATTTGTGAAGAAATTTTAAAGATTGAAGAGAATGATTTAACTGAATTTGAAGATGAGCGATTAGGTGATAATCCATTTATAGAAGAAGAAAACAAACGATTGAAAGAAGAAATTTGTAAATTGGAGAAAGATTTAAACAGTAGTGAATTGAAGAATAATGATTTAGAGAAAGAGATGATAGATTTGAAGAAAGAACTAAATGATTTAGAGAATGTGAAGAAAGAGTTGATGGATAAAACTCGAGATATTCCTAAGCTTGAAGATGATTTAAAAGAAAAGACTCAAAACATAAGTGATTTAGAGAAAGAAGTAAAAGACTTATTAGATAAGTTAAGTAAGAGTGGTGAAAAGAAACTGAAAGAAAATCCAACAATAAATATGAAAGAATTCTTCAAAGAACATGAAGCTGAGAATCTCGAAATGAAACGACTATTATTATTACGAAATCGTTGTTTCGAACTATTCAAGAATCAACAATATGAGAAATGTATAAAATATGGTGAAATAATCCAAAATAAGATGAAAGAGAACAATTACAATGATGATGAAGAAGGTGAATTATATCGAATAATCGGTGAGAGTTATTACAAGTTATACATAAATGATAATAATATAAATGAATTAATAAAGAGTCAAGAGAACTATGTGATAGCATTGAAATATACAAAGAATGCAGGAAATGCTAGTGTATTACATCGTATAAGTGAGATTTACTATGAAGGTAATAATTTCGATGCTAGTTTATCTTTATTGATATCTATAATCAATCGATTCCCAAATTATAATCGATTGAACGAAGTAATCTTTTTATGTGGTTGTATATTGAAATCTAAGAAAGATTATAAACAAAGTATCGATTATTTCCAACATTTGGTGAATGTTTGTCCAAATGATTTTAAGAGTAGTGATATATGGTTAATAATTGGTTTATGTTTAGAAGAAAGTAATTCTAATCAAAATGTGACAAGTTATAAACGATATTATAGTAATTTAGATGAGCGAACAAAAGAATTATATAAGAATTGGGAAGATTGTTATAATGATAGTCGTACTTGGATGAATGAAGGTGACAAACTATACAAGAATCGATATTTCAGTTTAGCTTATGATTTTTATGAAGAAAGTGCGAAACGCTCAAATTGTGATAAAGAGATATTGAATGAGAAAGAATGTTTATTAGGAACGAAAGAACACAATGATAAAATAATTGAAAAGAGTTATAACGATATAAAAGATGAAGAAAAGAAGAAAGATTTAGATGTAGAAATCGAAAAGAGTAAGAATGATATAAAACCCAATTTCGATAGTAAGATGGATGATATTGTGAAGAAATTTTAAAGATTGAAGAGAATGATTTAACTGAATTTGAAGATGAGCGATTAGGTGATAATCCATTTATAGAAGAAGAAAACAAACGATTGAAAGAAGAAATTTGTAAATTGGAGAAAGATTTAAACAGTAGTGAATTGAAGAATAATGATTTAGAGAAAGAGATGATAGATTTGAAGAAAGAACTAAATGATTTAGAGAATGTGAAGAAAGAGTTGATGGATAAAACTCGAGATATTCCTAAGCTTGAAGATGATTTAAAAGAAAAGACTCAAAACATAAGTGATTTAGAGAAAGAAGTAAAAGACTATTAGATAAGTTAAGTAAGAGTGTGAAAAGAAACTGAAAGAAAATCCAACAATAAATATGAAAGAATTCTTCAAAGAACATGAAGCTGAGAATCTCGAAATGAAACGACTATTATTATTACGAAATCGTTGTTTCGAACTATTCAAGAATCAACAATATGAGAAATGTATAAAATATGGTGAAATAATCCAAAAATAGATGAAAAGAAACAATTACAATGATGATGAAGAAGGTGAATTATATCGAATAATCGGTGAGAGTTATTACAAGTTATACATAAATGATAATAATATAAATGAATTAATAAAGAGTCAAGAGAACTATGTGATAGCATTGAAATATACAAAGAATGCAGGAAATGCTAGTGTATTACATCGTATAAGTGAGATTTACTATGAAGGTAATAATTTCGATGCTAGTTTATCTTTATTGATATCTATAATCAATCGATTCCCAAATTATAATCGATTGAACGAAGTAATCTTTTTTATGTGTTGTATATTGAAATCTAAGAAAGATTATAAACAAAGTATCGATTATTTCCAACATTTGGTGAATGTTTGTCCAAATGATTTTAAGAGTAGTGATATATGGTTAATAATTGGTTTATGTTTAGAAGAAAGTAATTCTAATCAAAATGTGACAAGTTATAAACGATATTATAGTAATTTAGATGAGCGAACAAAAGAATTATATAAGAATTGGGAAGATTGTTATAATGATAGTCGTACTTGGATGAATGAAGGTGACAAACTATACAAGAATCGATATTCAGTTTAGCTTATGATTTTTATGAAGAAAGTGCGAAACGCTCAAATTGTGATAAAGAGATATTGAATGAGAAAGAATGTTTATTAGGAACGAAAGAACACAATGATAAAATAATTGAAAAGAGTTATAATGATATAAAAAGATGAAGAAAAGAAGAAAGATTTAGATGTAGAAATCGAAAAGAGTAAGAATGATATAAAACCCAATTTCGATAGTAAGATGGATGATATTTGTGAAGAAATTTTAAAGATTGAAGAGAATGATTTAAACTGAATTTGAAGATGAGCGATTAGGTGATAATCCATTTATAGAAAGAAGAAAAAACGATTGAAAGAAGAAATTTGTAAATTGGAGAAAGATTTAAACAGTAGTGAATTGAAGAATAATGATTTAGAGAAAGAGATGATAGATTTGAAGAAAGAACTAAATGATTTAGAGAATGTGAAGAAAGAGTTGATGGATAAAACTCGAGATATTCCTAAGCTTGAAGATGATTTAAAAGAAAAGACTCAAAACATAAGTGATTTAGAGAAAGAAGTAAAAGACTTATTAGATAAGTTAAGTAAGAGTGGTGAAAAGAAACTGAAAGAAAATCCAACAATAAATATGAAAGAATTCTTCAAAGAACATGAAGCTGAGAATCTCGAAATGAAACGACTATTATTATTACGAAATCGTTGTTTCGAACTATTCAAGAATCAACAATATGAGAAATGTATAAAATATGGTGAAATAATCCAAAATAAGATGAAAGAGAACAATTACAATGATGATGAAGAAGGTGAATTATATCGAATAATCGGTGAGAGTTATTACAAGTTATACATAAATGATAATAATATAAATGAATTAATAAAGAGTCAAGAGAACTATGTGATAGCATTGAAATATACAAAGAATGCAGGAAATGCTAGTGTATTACATCGTATAAGTGAGATTTACTATGAAGGTAATAATTTCGATGCTAGTTTATCTTTATGATATCTATAATCATTCCCAAATTATAATCGATTGAACGAAGTAATCTTTTTATGTGGTTGTATATTGAAATCTAAGAAAGATTATAAACAAAGTATCGATTATTTCCAACATTTGGTGAATGTTTGTCCAAATGATTTTAAGAGTAGTGATATATGGTTAATAATTGGTTTATGTTTAGAAGAAAGTAATTCTAATCAAAATGTGACAAGTTATAAACGATATTATAGTAATTTAGATGAGCGAACAAAAGAATTATATAAAGAATTGGGAAGATTGTTATAATGATAGTCGTACTTGGATGAATGAAGGTGACAAACTATACAAGAATCGATATTTCAGTTTAGCTTATGATTTTTATGAAGAAAGTGCGAAACGCTCAAATTGTGATAAAGAGATATTGAATGAGAAAGAATGTTTATTAGGAACGAAAGAACACAATGATAAAATAATTGAAAAGAGTTAATGATAT
>NGBS01000031.1:0-82871 GCA_002245135.1 Proteromonas lacertae
ATGAATTAATAAAGAGTCAAGAGAACTATGTGATAGCATTGAAATATACAAAGAATGCAGGAAATGCTAGTGTATTACATCGTATAAGTGAGATTTACTATGAAGGTAATAATTTCGATGCTAGTTTATCTTTATTGATATCTATAATCAATCGATTCCCAAATTATAATCGATTGAACGAAGTAATCTTTTTATGTGGTTGTATATTGAAATCTAAGAAAGATTATAAAAAAAGTATCGATTATTTCCAACATTTGGTGAATGTTTGTCCAAATGATTTTAAGAGTAGTGATATATGGTTAATAATTGGTTTATGTTTAGAAGAAAGTAATTCTAATCAAAATGTGACAAGTTATAAACGATATTATAGTAATTTAGATGAGCGAACAAAAGAATTATATAAGAATTGGGAAGATTGTTATAATGATAGTCGTACTTGGATGAATGAAGGTGACAAACTATACAAGAATCGATATTTCAGTTTAGCTTATGATTTTTATGAAGAAAGTGCGAAACGCTCAAATTGTGATAAAGAGATATTGAATGAGAAAGAATGTTTATTAGGAACGAAAGAACACAATGATAAAATAATTGAAAAGAGTTATAATGATATAAAAGATGAAGAAAGAAGAAAGATTTAGATGTGTAAATCGAAAAGAGTAAAGAATGATATAAACCCAATTTCGATAGTAAGATGGATGATATTTGTGAAGAAATTTTAAAGATTGAAGAGAATGATTTAACTGAATTTGAAGATGAGCGATTAGGTGATAATCCATTTATAGAAGAAGAAAACAAACGATTGAAAGAAGAAATTTGTAAATTGGAGAAAGATTTAAACAGTAGTGAATTGAAGATAATGATTTAGAGAAAGAGATGATAGATTTGAAGAAAGAACTAAATGATTTAGAGAATGTGAAGAAAGAGTTGATGGATAAAACTCGAGATATTCCTAAGCTTGAAGATGATTTAAAAGAAAAGACTCAAAACATAAGTGATTTAGAGAAAGAAGTAAAAGACTTATTAGATAAGTTAAGTAAGAGTGGTGAAAGAAACTGAAAGAAAATCCAACAATAAATATGAAAGAATTCTTCAAAGAACATGAAGCTGAGAATCTCGAAATGAAACGACTATTATTATTACGAAATCGTTGTTTCGAACTATTCAAGAATCAACAATATGAGAAATGTATAAAATATGGTGAAATAATCCAAAATAAGATGAAGAGAACAATTACAATGATGATGAAGAAGGTGAATTATATCGAATAATCGGTGAGAGTTATTACAAGTTATACATAAATGATAATAATATAAATGAATTAATAAAGAGTCAAGAGAACTATGTGATAGCATTGAAATATACAAAGAATGCAGGAAATGCTAGTGTATTACATCGTATAAGTGAGATTTACTATGAAGGTAATAATTTCGATGCTAGTTTATCTTTATTGATATCTATAATCAATCGATTCCCAAATTATAATCGATTGAACGAAGTAATCTTTTTATGTGGTTGTATATTGAAATCTAAGAAAGATTATAAACAAAGTATCGATTATTTCCAACATTTGGTGAATGTTTGTCCAAATGATTTTAAGAGTAGTGATATATGGTTAATAATTGGTTTATGTTTAGAAGAAAGTAATTCTAATCAAAATGTGACAAGTTATAAACGATATTATAGTAATTTAGATGAGCGAACAAAAGAATTATATAAGAATTGGAAGATTGTTTAATGATAGTCGTACTTGGATGAATGAAGGTGACAAACTATACAAGAATCGATATTTCAGTTTAGCTTATGATTTTTATGAAGAAGTGCGAAACGCTCAAATTGTGATAAAGAGATATTGAATGAGAAAGAATGTTTATTAGGAACGAAAGAACACAATGATAAAATAATTGAAAAGAGTTATAATGATAAAAGATGAAGAAAAGAAGAAAGATTTAGATGTAGAAATCGAAAAGAGTAAGAATGATATAAAACCAATTTCGATAGTAAGATGGATGATATTTGTGAAGAAATTTAAAGATTGAAGAGAATGATTTAACTGAATTTGAAGATGAGCGATTAGGTGATAATCCATTTATAGAGAAGAAAACAAACGATTGAAAGAAGAAATTTGTAAATTGGAGAAAGATTTAAACAGTAGTGAATTGAAGAATAATGATTTAGAGAAAGAGATGATAGATTTGAAGAAAGAACTAAATGATTTAGAGAATGTGAAGAAAGAGTTGATGGATAAAACTCGAGATATTCCTAAGCTTGAAGATGATTTAAAAGAAAAGACTCAAAACATAAGTGATTTAGAGAAAGAAGTAAAAGACTTATTAGATAAGTTAAGTAAGAGTGGTGAAAAGAAACTGAAAGAAAATCCAACAATAAATATGAAAGAATTCTTCAAAGAACATGAAGCTGAGAATCTCGAAATGAACGACTATTATTATTACGAAATCGTTGTTTCGAACTATTCAAGAATCAACAATATGAGAAATGTATAAAATATGGTGAAATAATCCAAAATAAGATGAAAGAGAACAATTACAATGATGATGAAGAAGGTGAATATATCGAATAATCGGTGAGAGTTATTACAAGTTATACATAAATGATAATAATATAAATGAATTAATAAAGAGTCAAGAGAACTATGTGATAGCATTGAAATATACAAAGAATGCAGGAAATGCTAGTGTATTACATCGTATAAGTGAGATTTACTATGAAGGTAATAATTTCGATGCTAGTTTATCTTTATTGATATCTATAATCAATCGATTCCCAAATTATAATCGATTGAACGAAGTAATCTTTTATGTGGTTGTATATTGAAATCTAAGAAAGATTATAAACAAAGTATCGATTATTTCCAACATTTGGTGAATGTTTGTCCAAATGATTTTAAGAGTAGTGATATATGGTTAATAATTGGTTTATGTTTAGAAGAAAGTAATTCTAATCAAAATGTGACAAGTTATAAACGATATTATAGTAATTTAGATGAGCGAACAAAAGAATTATATAAGAATTGGGAAGATTGTTATAATGATAGTCGTACTTGGATGAATGAAGGTGACAAACTATACAAGAATCGATATTTCAGTTTAGCTTATGATTTTTATGAAGAAAGTGCGAAACGCTCAAATTGTGATAAAGAGATATTGAATGAGAAAGAATGTTTATTAGGAACGAAAGAACACAATGATAAAATAATTGAAAAGAGTTATAATGATATAAAAGATGAAGAAAAGAAGAAAGATTTAGATGTAGAAATCGAAAAAGAGTAAGAATGATATAAAACCCAATTTCGATAGTAAGATGGATGATATTTGTGAAGAAATTTAAAGATTGAAGAGAATGATTTAACTGAATTTGAAGATGAGCGATTAGGTGATAATCCATTTATAGAAGAAGAAAACAAACGATTGAAAGAAGAAATTTGTAAATTGGAGAAAGATTTAAACAGTAGTGAATTGAAGAATAATGATTTAGAGAAAGAGATGATAGATTTGAAGAAAGAACTAAATGATTTAGAGAATGTGAAGAAAGAGTTGATGGATAAAACTCGAGATATTCCTAAGCTTGAAGATGATTTAAAAGAAAAGACTCAAAACATAAGTGATTTAGAGAAAGAAGTAAAAGACTTATTAGATAAGTTAAGTAAGAGTGGTGAAAAGAAACTGAAAGAAAATCCAACAATAAATATGAAAGAATTCTTCAAAGAACATGAAGCTGAGAATCTCGAAATGAAACGACTATTATTATTACGAAATCGTTGTTTCGAACTATTCAAGAATCAACAAATATGAGAAATGTATAAAATATGTGAAATAATCCAAAATAAGATGAAAGAGAACAATTACAATGATGATGAAGAAGGTGAAATTATATCGAATAATCGTGAGAGTTATTACAAGTTATACATAAATGATAATAAATATAAATGAATTAATAAAGAGTCAAGAGAACTATGTGATAGCATTGAAATATACAAAGAATGCAGGAAATGCTAGTGTATTACATCGTATAAGTGAGATTTACTATGAAGGTAATAATTTCGATGCTAGTTTATCTTTATTGATATCTATAATCAATCGATTCCCAAATTATAATCGATTGAACGAAGTAATCTTTTTATGTGGTTGTATATTGAAATCTAAGAAAGATTATAAACAAAGTATCGATTATTTCCAACATTTGGTGAATGTTTGTCCAAATGATTTTAAGAGTAGTGATATATGGTTAATAATTGGTTTATGTTTAGAAGAAAGTAATTCTAATCAAAATGTGACAAGTTATAAACGATATTATAGTAATTTAGATGAGCGAACAAAAGAATTATATAAGAATTGGGAAGATTGTTATAATGATAGTCGTACTTGGATGAATGAAGGTGACAAACTATACAAGAATCGATATTTCAGTTTAGCTTATGATTTTTATGAAGAAAGTGCGAAACGCTCAAATTGTGATAAAGAGATATTGAATGAGAAAGAATGTTTATTAGGAACGAAAGAACACAATGATAAAATAATTGAAAAGAGTTATAATGATATAAAATGAAGAAAGAAGAAAGATTTAGATGTAGAAATCGAAAAGAGTAAGAATGATATAAAACCCAATTTCGATAGTAAGATGGATGATATTTGTGAAGAAATTTTAAAGATTGAAGAGAATGATTTAACTGAATTTGAAGATGAGCGATTAGGTGATAATCCATTTATAGAAGAAGAAAACAAACGATTGAAAGAAGAAATTTGTAAATTGGAGAAAGATTTAAACAGTAGTGAATTGAAGAATAATGATTTAGAGAAAGAGATGATAGATTTGAAGAAAGAACTAAATGATTTAGAGAATGTGAAGAAAGAGTTGATGGATAAAACTCGAGATATTCCTAAGCTTGAAGATGATTTAAAAGAAAAGACTCAAAACATAAGTGATTTAGAGAAAGAAGTAAAAGACTTATTAGATAAGTTAAGTAAGAGTGTGAAAAGAAACTGAAAGAAAATCCAAACAATAAATATGAAAGAATTCTTCAAAGAACATGAAGCTGAGAATCTCGAAATGAAACGACTATTATTATTACGAAATCGTTGTTTCGAACTATTCAAGAATCAACAATATGAGAAATGTATAAAATATGGTGAAATAATCCAAAATAAGATGAAAGAGAACAATTACAATGATGATGAAGAAGGTGAATTATATCGAATAATCGGTGAGAGTTATTACAAGTTATACATAAATGATAATAATATAAATGAATTAATAAAGAGTCAAGAGAACTATGTGATAGCATTGAAATATACAAAGAATGCAGGAAATGCTAGTGTATTACATCGTATAAGTGAGATTTACTATGAAGGTAATAATTTCGATGCTAGTTTATCTTTATTGATATCTATAATCAATCGATTCCCAAATTATAATCGATTGAACGAAGTAATCTTTTTATGTGGTTGTATATTGAAATCTAAGAAAGATTATAAACAAAGTATCGATTATTTCCAACATTTGGTGAATGTTTGTCCAAATGATTTTAAGAGTAGTGATATATGGTTAATAATTGGTTTATGTTTAGAAGAAAGTAATTCTAATCAAAATGTGACAAGTTATAAACGATATTATAGTAATTTAGATGAGCGAACAAAAGAATTATATAAGAATTGGGAAGATTGTTATAATGATAGTCGTACTTGGATGAATGAAGGTGACAAACTATACAAGAATCGATATTTCAGTTTAGCTTATGATTTTTATGAAGAAAGTGCGAAACGCTCAAATTGTGATAAAGAGATATTGAATGAGAAAGAATGTTTATTAGGAACGAAAGAACACAATGATAAATAATTGAAAAGAGTTATAATGATATAAAAGATGAAGAAAAGAAGAAAGATTTAGATGTAGAAATCGAAAAGAGTAAGAATGATATAAAACCCATTTCGATAGTAAGATGGATGATATTTGTGAAGAAATCTTAAAGATTGAAGAGAATGATTTAACTGAATTTGAAGATGAGCGATTAGGTGATAATCCATTTATAGAAGAAGAAACAAACGATTGAAAGAAAAATTTGTAAATTGGAGAAAGATTTAAACAGTAGTGAATTGAAGAATAATGATTTAGAGAAAGAGATGATAGATTTGAAGAAAGAACTAAATGATTTAGAGAATGTGAAGAAAGAGTTGATGGATAAAACTCGAGATATTCCTAAGCTTGAAGATGATTTAAAAGAAAAGACTCAAAACATAAGTGATTTAGAGAAAGAAGTAAAAGACTTATTAGATAAGTTAAGTAAGAGTGGTGAAAAGAAACTGAAAGAAAATCCAACAATAAATATGAAAGAATTCTTCAAAGAACATGAAGCTGAGAATCTCGAAATGAAACGACTATTATTATTACGAAATCGTTGTTTCGAACTATTCAAGAATCAACAATATGAGAAATGTATAAAATATGGTGAAATAATCCAAAATAAGATGAAAGAGAACAATTACAATGATGATGAAGAAGGTGAATTATATCGAATAATCGGTGAGAGTTATTACAAGTTATACATAAATGATAATAATATAAATGAATTAATAAAGAGTCAAGAGAACTATGTGATAGCATTGAAATATACAAAGAATGCAGGAAATGCTAGTGTATTACATCGTATAAGTGAGATTTACTATGAAGGTAATAATTTCGATGCTAGTTTATCTTTATTGATATCTATAATCAATCGATTCCCAAATTATAATCGATTGAACGAAGTAATCTTTTTATGTGGTTGTATATTGAAATCTAAGAAAGATTATAAACAAAGTATCGATTATTTCCAACATTTGGTGAATGTTTGTCCAAATGATTTTAAGAGTAGTGATATATGGTTAATAATTGGTTTATGTTTAGAAGAAAGTAATTCTAATCAAAATGTGACAAGTTATAAACGATATTATAGTAATTTAGATGAGCGAACAAAAGAATTATATAAGAATTGGGAAGATTGTTATAATGATAGTCGTACTTGGATGAATGAAGGTGACAAACTATACAAGAATCGATATTTCAGTTTAGCTTATGATTTTTATGAAGAAAGTGCGAAACGCTCAAATTGTGATAAAGAGATATTGAATGAGAAAGAATGTTTATTAGGAACGAAAGAACACAATGATAAAATAATTGAAAAGAGTTATAATGATATAAAAGATGAAGAAAAGAAGAAAGATTTAGATGTAGAAATCGAAAAGAGTAAGAATGATATAAAACCCAATTTCGATAGTAAGATGGATGATATTTGTGAAGAAATCTTAAAGATTGAAGAGAATGATTTAACTGAATTTGAAGATGAGCGATTAGGTGATAATCCATTTATAGAAGAAGAAAACAAACGATTGAAAGAAGAAATTTGTAAATTGGAGAAAGATTTAAACAGTAGTGAATTGAAGAATAATGATTTAGAGAAAGAGATGATAGATTTGAAGAAAGAACTAAATGATTTAGAGAATGTGAAGAAAGAGTTGATGGATAAAACTCGAGATATTCCTAAGCTTGAAGATGATTTAAAAGAAAAGACTCAAAACATAAGTGATTTAGAGAAAGAAGTAAAAGACTTATTAGATAAGTTAAGTAAGAGTGGTGAAAAGAAACTGAAAGAAAATCCAACAATAAATATGAAAGAATTCTTCAAAGAACATGAAGCTGAGAATCTCGAAATGAAACGACTATTATTATTACGAAATCGTTGTTTCGAACTATTCAAGAATCAACAATATGAGAAATGTATAAAATATGGTGAAATAATCCAAAATAAGATGAAAGAGAACAATTACAATGATGATGAAGAAGGTGAATTATATCGAATAATCGGTGAGAGTTATTACAAGTTATACATAAATGATAATAATATAAATGAATTAATAAAGAGTCAAGAGAACTATGTGATAGCATTGAAATATACAAAGAATGCAGGAAATGCTAGTGTATTACATCGTATAAGTGAGATTTACTATGAAGGTAATAATTTCGATGCTAGTTTATCTTTATTGATATCTATAATCAATCGATTCCCAAATTATAATCGATTGAACGAAGTAATCTTTTTATGTGGTTGTATATTGAAATCTAAGAAAGATTATAAACAAAGTATCGATTATTTCCAACATTTGGTGAATGTTTGTCCAAATGATTTTAAGAGTAGTGATATATGGTTAATAATTGGTTTATGTTTAGAAGAAAGTAATTCTAATCAAAATGTGACAAGTTATAAACGATATTATAGTAATTTAGATGAGCGAACAAAAGAATTATATAAGAATTGGGAAGATTGTTATAATGATAGTCGTACTTGGATGAATGAAGGTGACAAACTATACAAGAATCGATATTTCAGTTTAGCTTATGATTTTTATGAAGAAAGTGCGAAACGCTCAAATTGTGATAAAGAGATATTGAATGAGAAAGAATGTTTATTAGGAACGAAAGAACACAATGATAAAATAATTGAAAAGAGTTATAACGAAATAAAAGATGAAGAAAAGAAGAAAGATTTAGATGTAGAAATCGAAAAGAGTAAGAATGATATAAAACCCAATTTCGATAGTAAGATGGATGATATTTGTGAAGAAATTTTAAAGATTGAAGAGAATGATTTAACTGAATTTGAAGATGAGCGATTAGGTGATAATCCATTTATAGAAGAAGAAAACAAACGATTGAAAGAAGAAATTTGTAAATTGGAGAAAGATTTAAACAGTAGTGAATTGAAGAATAATGATTTAGAGAAAGAGATGATAGATTTGAAGAAAGAACTAAATGATTTAGAGAATGTGAAGAAAGAGTTGATGGATAAAACTCGAGATATTCCTAAGCTTGAAGATGATTTAAAAGAAAAGACTCAAAACATAAGTGATTTAGAGAAAGAAGTAAAAGACTTATTAGATAAGTTAAGTAAGAGTGGTGAAAAGAAACTGAAAGAAAATCCAACAATAAATATGAAAGAATTCTTCAAAGAACATGAAGCTGAGAATCTCGAAATGAAACGACTATTATTATTACGAAATCGTTGTTTCGAACTATTCAAGAATCAACAATATGAGAAATGTATAAAATATGGTGAAATAATCCAAAATAAGATGAAAGAGAACAATTACAATGATGATGAAGAAGGTGAATTATATCGAATAATCGGTGAGAGTTATTACAAGTTATACATAAATGATAATAATATAAATGAATTAATAAAGAGTCAAGAGAACTATGTGATAGCATTGAAATATACAAAGAATGCAGGAAATGCTAGTGTATTACATCGTATAAGTGAGATTTACTATGAAGGTAATAATTTCGATGCTAGTTTATCTTTATTGATATCTATAATCAATCGATTCCCAAATTATAATCGATTGAACGAAGTAATCTTTTTATGTGGTTGTATATTGAAATCTAAGAAAGATTATAAACAAAGTATCGATTATTTCCAACATTTGGTGAATGTTTGTCCAAATGATTTTAAGAGTAGTGATATATGGTTAATAATTGGTTTATGTTTAGAAGAAAGTAATTCTAATCAAAATGTGACAAGTTATAAACGATATTATAGTAATTTAGATGAGCGAACAAAAGAATTATATAAGAATTGGGAAGATTGTTATAATGATAGTCGTACTTGGATGAATGAAGGTGACAAACTATACAAGAATCGATATTTCAGTTTAGCTTATGATTTTTATGAAGAAAGTGCGAAACGCTCAAATTGTGATAAAGAGATATTGAATGAGAAAGAATGTTTATTAGGAACGAAAGAACACAATGATAAAATAATTGAAAAGAGTTATAACGAAATAAAAGATGAAGAAAAGAAGAAAGATTTAGATGTAGAAATCGAAAAGAGTAAGAATGATATAAAACCCAATTTCGATAGTAAGATGGATGATATTTGTGAAGAAATTTTAAAGATTGAAGAGAATGATTTAACTGAATTTGAAGATAATATCACTTTAATTACTTTAGATGAACATGACAAAGTTATTGATAAATATAATCATACTATTAATGAAATGAATGAAAAGATTGATTCTATGAATGAAAAATTGAAAACTAAAGAAATTATGGTAAATAAAACAATAACCCTTAATGAAAAATTAAGAGATGATTTAATGAAAATACAAGAGATTGAAAATATACTTAATGATAATATTGCTGAAATGAATAATTTAAGAAATATAACTGAAGATCGTGATAGAAGATACAATATTGTAGGAGATGATATGTCATATTTGCAAAAAGAAATACACAGATTAGTAAGGGATTATCATATATCATCAAAGTATGCTGAAATCTTAGCATATCCTGAACCTGATTTCAGACCATCACCTTTAAAGATTTCAACATCACATGAAATGTTACAAAAGTATAGAAGAGAGTATACAGAAAAAGCTATATGTGATTATAATAATGGTATTATTGACAGGTGCTGCTGGCACATTGAAACTTTTGTATGAAAATATAGATTGCAGTGATAGAACTGATGTTATAGCAGCGGAAGGATATAAAGTGTTAGGAGAATGTTTTTACAAAATGTTTTTAAAGACTGATAATAGGCAGTTCATTGAATCTAGTATGAGTGCATTTACTGGATGTATGTATTATGATAAATATCGTGATAATCCAGAAATTCTACATAGAATAGCAGATTTAACATACCAAGATGCTACTTATACCTCAACATTGCCTTTATTATCTGATTTATTACTCAAACATCCTGCTTATGAAAAATTCTATGAAGTAATGTTTTTAGCAGGATGTGTTCAAAAATATAACTGTGATTATAGACAAGCACTGGAATACTTTAAACCTTGTGTGAATAAATTACCACCAAATGTAACAGAAAGTGAAATATGGTTTATTATAGGACTAACCTATCAAGATATGAAAGAGCCAACAGATGTTAATAGTGTTACAGCATTTAAGAAATGTCATAATGCATTGGATGAATATGTAAAACCAGATTATGAAACATATAAAGAATATATATCTAGTCCTAGAATATATGAACTTCATGGTGATAAATTCTATAGCTTGAAATATTACACATTAGCATTAGATTTCTATCTAAAGTGTCTTATAAAATATGATCCAAGCAGATATAGAAATAAGAATAATACAAAGGAGAATATAATATACAAATTGTGTAAGACTGCTTTAAGGTGTGAAAAAATTGATGTATATGAAAGATATTTGAAGCAGTTAATGTTATCAAAAGCAGAGATAGATGTTCAAAGACAAGAAGAATTGAAAGTTTTATATAAAAAGTTGGTGATAGGACAAAGAGATGCACTAGAGAATCTACCAGTTCCAACATCTTTAACTATTTTACTCAGAATAATTGATGAAGATAATTTAAGAAATGAAATGGATTCGAATCATTCCCATGGAAATTTCTATTTCCCAATTGATCCTTATGAATCAATAGCATTAATAAGAGAATATATAGACTATAAGAATAGAGTTTTAAAAAAATTAAAGACACAAATTGCAGAGGTGGAAAAAGAAAAATCTGATTTGGAGAAATCAAGTATGCCAAAAGTTGAATATGAAAGATTGAAAGCAGAATATGATAAGTTAAGTGAAGAAAGTAGTAGTAAAATTCAAGAATTGGATAAAAATGTAAATCAAACTCTGAGTAAGAATTTATCATTGTTATTTAACCTCAGTATAAGTGAAAAAGAAATGAAACAATTAAAGGATGATATTGTTGAATTAATTCATTTATTAGAAAAATATAATATAGGTGATTTAGGTAATATATTTGTAAAGGCAAAAGGTAAAAAAGCTGTGGTAGATATATTGCACATCATTTATTTAAGAGCAATGATGTTATACAGTATATATACATTATTTTTCTTATTTATTTGTAATAGATGATAATCAAATAAGACCTTCTACAAGGTATTTAGAGTATGTCTTACATAGAAAAGAAATATGTCATTTGAATGAAGATAAAAGTATATTCATTTTTTAATATATATAATTTAATATAGTGAGTGAATTATATCGAGTTCTTGGTGAAAGTTATTATAAGATTTTTAAAGATACAAATAACATCAATTATCTAAAACAAAGTCATCAACACTATTTAGAAGCATATAAATATAGAAAGAATACTTCTAATCCTACATTCTTATTCAATATGGCTATTGTTCATTACGAATATGGATTATATGATGATTGTTTGAGATTATTAGACAAGATAAGACAAGAATTTATGGCTTATGATAAACTTCAAAATGTTGTATTTTTATCAGCTGTAATAAAGAAATATCAAAAAGATTATGAAACAAGTCATAACGAATTTGCTAGTTTGTATTACAATCCACCAGAATATATTACTGAATCTGAATTATATTTTATAAAAGGAAGAATGTATGATGAATGTTTAGACGATAATGCTACTGATAGTTTTATTAAGAGTTATGAACTTTTAGAACCTTATGAAAAAGAGAAATTTAGTGATGTTACAGATTATAAATATGATTATGAAGTATGGGAAGATTTTGGAGACAAATATTATAATATGAGATACTTTACATTAGCATTAGATTACTACTTGCAAACTATTCATTATCGTCCTTTAAATGAAGAAGAAGTATATGGAAAGATATGTAAAGCTGCTATATTTTGTGAAAGTTCAGAAGCATTTAACGAAAATAGAGTCAGTTGTATAGATCCAGATTTGCAAAATGAATTAGAAGAATTACATTCAGCAAGAAATAATCCAGAAGATATATCACTTACACTTGATTCTGATGATATAGAAGAAGAATTAATATCTAAATTACTATCAGCTGAATCATACATTAATGAAGAAATGGAAGAAGAAATATCAATGAAAAAATCAGAATATGATAGTAAGTTGAATAAGATGAAGAGTATAATCAGTGAAAATGAGAATACTATAATGAGTTATAAAAATGAAATAAATAGACTAGAAAAAGAAAGACAAAAACAAGAATGTGAATATAAATCAAAAATAGAAGATTTTAAAAAGAATATTAAAGAGAAAGAAGAATTGATATTACTGAAAGATAAGAATTTATGTGATAATGGTGAAGAATTACAAAAAATAAAGAAAGAAAGAGAAATTATGATGATAGAATTAGATAATATAAATAGAAAATTAACAAATGATTTAGACAAAGAAAAAATTATAAATAAATTAGAAAAAGAAAAAGAAGAACAACAATGTGATTATGATAAAAGAATAGAAGAATATAAAGCAAATATCAAAGAGAAAGAAGAAGTATTATTGGCAAAAGAAAGACAGTTGAAAAATATCAATGAAGAATATGAAAGAAAAAAGAAAGAGAAAGATAGTGAAATAGAAGAATTAAATAGTGAAAAGCAGTTATTAGCTAATGAATTGGATAAAGAAAAGAAGAAATTATCAGATTATAAAATGGAACACTCAAAATCAACAAATGAAGAAATGGAAGAACTAAATAGAGAAATAACGAACTTATCAGAAATGATAAAGCGTAGAGATGAAAAGATTGATGAAATTAATAAAAGAAAAAAGAGTATAGAATTACAATTAGCTGATAGAATATCTGAATTAACCAAAATTATTGATTCTTTAACAAGTTCTAATGAAGAAAAGAAGAATGAAATTGAAAAGTATAAAGCAGCTATTAATAATCAAGAACAAATTAACCATGAAAAGGAGATGAAGAAAATTGAATTATTGAATAAAATAGATGAATTAAAGAATAGAATAACTGATTTAGAAAATATAAATAAAGATCGTAAAAATGAAATAGAAAGAATGGAGAAGAACCATAAAGATGAAAGAGAAAAATTAATAGAGAGAATTTGTAACACTGAATCAGCTAGAAGAGAAAAAGAAAACAGTTTAAATGAATTACATGGTGAATTAAAAAGACATAAGAGTTTATTAGAATCAAAAGAAAAGGAAGAAGAAGATAAGAACAGTTACTACGAAGAGTTATTGGAAGATAATAGAAAGTTAGAGTTATTGGTTAAACAATTAAAACAAGAAATTACTTCAATTCAGTCTGAAAATGATAATGTTAGTAGTGAAACTATAGAATCTCTTAAGAAAGAAAAAGAGAAACTTGAAAAGGATTTTACTAACTTACAGACAAAATATAGAATCACTTTATTGGAAAAGAGCCAATTAAATAATCAATATAAGTCAGTTAATAATGATTTAAATAATTATAAATCTAAATTGGAAGAAATGGAGAATGAAAAGAGTAAAAAAGAAACTGGGAATACAGAATTAATAAATCAATTGAAAGATAAAATTAATAAATTAGAAAGTTATAGAAACAGTTTGATTAATAAGAATAATTCTTTAGAAGAAGAAATAAAGAAATTAAACCAAAAGATAGATGAATTGATTAAAACTAAAAATATGTCAGACAATGAAATAATCAAAGAATTAAGAATAAAAATAATAATAATAACCAAAGAAAAGAATGAGTTAATTGATGATGTAAAGAAGTTGCATAGTAATATAGCTGAATTAAAAGCTAAGTTAAAAGAAACAGATATTTTATCACAAGAAAATAAAGAATTGAAAACAAAGTGTTTGAATCTACAAAAACAAATCCATCTCTTAGGCAGTAGTGGAAGTATTAGTGATAAAAAATTACATGAGTTAGAAATGCTTCAGTCAAAAAGTAAAGTTGATGAATCTGAAAAATTACTTACTCAGCTAAAAGATTTGCAGTCGAAATTTGATAAACAGAAGAAGCAACTTGATGATCTGCAAAATCTCAATAATACATACAAATCTAATGAAGATAATTATACTAAGAAAATACAGTCTTTAGAACAATCATTAAAGTCAAAAGAGCAAAAGCCAGAAGTAATACTAAATGTTAAAGAAGTTCAATCAAAATTTGATGAACAACAGAAGCAAATAATAAAATTGCAGAATATGAATAATAGTCTAAAATCCAATGAAAATATGTATAAAATGAAAATTCAGTCTTTAGAAAATACTATTAAGAATAGTAAAGACAATACAAAAGACAGTAAAGAATTATCTGAGAAAATAGAAAGATTAACATCTCAATTAGATAAACAACAAAAACAGATCGACCAGCTTCAGAATAATAACAGGATATACAAAACCAATGAGACAATATTAAAGCAAAAAGTCCAGTTATTAGAAAATTCACTTAGAGCATCAAAAGAAAAAGAAGGAGAATCTGAACAAAACAAAACAGAAATAGATAAACTGAAGAACGAGAATAATATGTTAAAGAATAATGAAAAAATATATAAACAAAAAATACAATCACTCAGCAATACGATACAAATCACAAAGGATAATGGTAAAGATAAAGATAGTGAAGTATTATCTTCACCTACTTTTAAAGAATTACAAAAGAAATATGATATTCAACAAAAGCAAGTTACTCAATTACAGGATTTCATAAGAATCTATAAATCAAATGAAACAATTCATAAACAAAAGATACAAATTTTGGAGAATTCATTGAAAGAAACAAAAGATAAACAAAAAGAAATACAAGAGGTTTCAAAGAATTATAGTAACTTGAAAGTGAAATATGATATTCAACAAAATCAAATGAGTCAATTACAAACTCAGAATAAGACATTAAAATTAAATGAAGCTTCTAACAAACAGAAGATTCAAAGTCTAGAACAAACTGCTATGGTAAATGAATCAAAAATTAAAGAAACAAAATCTATAATATCTGATTATAATATATTGAAAAATCAATTTGAAATACAAAATAGACAATTAGAACAATTAAAAACATTAAATAACAGTCTTAAATCAAATGAAAATAATTATATTTCCAAAATATCAAAATTGGAGAATAGTTTAAAGGAAATGGAATTAAATAAATCAGTTACTCCTTTAGTTGATAGAAAGAAGTATAAAGATGATAATAGTGATGAAGAAGATGATGATGACGGTATTCCTCATTCTATAAAAGAAAAATATAGACAATTACAAATAGAACTTAGTAAATATCAAGAAGAGAATAATCTACTATTAAATCAGTTAAGTAAATACAAGTATTCTCTTGGAATTAATAAGAATGATGCAAATGAGTATAAAGAAGAATCAAATGAGTTTTTAAAACTAGTTGAATTATCTTATGAAGTAATAAAAGGAATGAAGGGTAAAGATTCTAGTTTAGTTAACTTAGAAAGTCAGTTGAAAGAAGTGATAAATAAGAAGAAGAATAGAGATTTAGAAAGAAGACAATCAGCAAATGCTGTAAGTCCGTTAATAAGAAAGAAGAAGAGTATTATGTGAATATAGATTACATTTTTATATGTTAATATATTTTAATTTTATATATTTTGTTATTAATTGTATTGCTTTTGGTCTTTAAAGATATTTTATACAATATTTCGATTTGAATTATGAAATATTAATTATAAAAAAATAGAAAAATATAATTACTATATTTAAGTAGGTTTAGGCGGAACAAAACATGAATCAATAGGTCCAATATCTAAAATAACTTCTCTATGACAAGACCAAACCTGTAAAATACTCTCTGGTGTTCCAATACCTCCATCTCTTGGATCTCCAGCAGGTCCAAACCAGTGATTCTGAGGTGCTCCAGTAGTTCTTGCTCTAATACCAGCGTATGTAGTTCCATTAACAGTATGACCTAAAACATAGTTGATAAACCTTGAATCATTACTAACAACTGCAGCAGTTAAATGATGATTCATTCTTTCACATGCTTCAATAATAAGATTCAATTCTTTAGTTTCATAATCTGTAATAATTTGAAATGGACCAAATATTTCTTTTGTTATTAAGTTATAGTTACTATGCAATAACAATTCATCTAATGGAATATATATGGCTGTTGGTTCAAATGATCCATAACAAGTAGGTATATTATGTTGTAATAATCTTCTACCACCAAATTCTATTCTAGCTCCAGGTATTTTCAATAAATTATCAATATGTTGCTATATAATCAATATATATATATATATATATTATTTATACTTCTATATCTTTGTTAGTAATAGATAATAATGGTCCAACTGTCATATTATTGACTGTTCTTAAATTAGCTCTTTCTTTTAATTGTTCTACTATTCCTGCCTTTCTCCAATTCTTATGAATAAATAATAATGAAGTTGCACTGCATTTTTGACCACTTGCTGCATAAGCATCCTAATAACAATATATATATATATATTTGATTTAATAAAATAATTATCATTATACTTGATCACATTGCCAACTAACATATTCCATATCATGAACATCTGGTCCAAGAATCTAATAAAAATACAATATATATATAGTATTATACTTTCCAATCAAACCCTGCATCTTCAATTTTAATCTTTCCATGTACATCAATTGATAATTTCTCAGCTGCTTCTGCACCTCCAGTAAACATAGTCAATGCAGGTTGTGACTTAATTAAAAATTCGTTCATCACTCTTCCAGAACAACTAATAAAACTGATATCATTCAATGGCAATCCACAATGATGTAATAATCTAATCATTTGCTCCATAACGATATGCACTTGTTGGGATACTTTAATAATTGGCTTATTACCTACAAATAAAGCACCCATTAATTGCAATGTTGGTATTTCTAATGGATAATTGAATGGTGTAATTAAGGCTACTGGTCCATAAGGCCAATGATAACTAACACTCATTTGACCAACATGATCACCAGGTACACCGTGTGTACTACACATGAACCTGACTTGATCAGATGAGAAATTCTCTAAGAAGTGTTTTACAGTGACAATTTCACCTAAACATTCTTTATCACTTTTTGGCATTACTCTTTGGATTAAACGGATGAAGAAACGTTCTACTTGTGGTTTGCCTAATAAATGTGCTGCTCTACTACAAATATCACCGTAGAGTAAGTATCTAGAAATGAATTAGATGAAAATAATATACCTTTCAACATTCTTTAACGGATTATGCAAACCTGATTTTGGACATGTATTTAAATGTTCCATATACTCATCTAACTCATCCTCTCCTGTATTTGGACATACAATGAACTTTTCACCATTCCAAGGGTCTATAATAGGTTTTGTGGTTTTACTACCTTTCCATTCACCATGCACTTACATTTTAAAAGCAAATACTATACCTAAATTAAGAACATAACCTGGATCATGTTCACTCATAGAAAATGGATCAACAGTTGCAAAATCATAAACTCTTACGAAGCTTCTACTTAGACATTTCGGTTTTATGCGAAGTAAGCACTTGGACAACATTTCTTCTCATCTTCATTATGACAAGCCTCAAACTATTATGAAGAATTTTTATATCTTTAAAGTGATTTTTTTCAATTACTACAGACAAATGAAAAATGAAAAATTGTCAAAGAGTGTATTATAGATTGGGCTATAATATATCATATTTAGTTTCATAAATACATGATTTAGGTAATTTCTACTTTTTTAAAACTAACCATATATATTGATATATAATAATTTAACTGATTTTGGTATTTTATTTTAGCAATTCTCTTTCTGGAGTTCAGAAAATCAATTCAATAATAAAATGCGACAAAACTCAGATCTGATCAAAAATTCGTTTTATTTTTTAAATACAAAATGTTGTTGTTTGTAGTGTTTTTGTTGTCATTAACTATACCAACACACAGTTATAAAATAGGCTTCATAATAAATTCAGGTTCTGAGAGTGAGAAGCAAGAGTATGATCTATTTAGTAAATACCTTACTAAAAAGGACAACACCATCACAGTTACTGAATTTACTTATGATGGGACTATTGATAAATTCATTACAGTATTGAATGAAATAATCGACGATAACAAGGCCGATTTGTTATACACTAATTGTACAGAAGATATTTTACATATGGATATGAAATCTATAGAAGAGAGTAATAAATTGTTGTGGTGTACAAACTCTTATAATGTAGGTGTGTGTAATCACAATATAGTCTCAGGAAATTCAATAGTATCACCATTGAAAGAGAGTATGTTCAATTATTATCTTATATATTCTAGTTGATTTCAAAACTGCACTGTCTTCCAACTATATGGCTGTAGTATCAGGAATAGAAAGTGAATATGATGCATTCTGGACATTGAGAATTGATAATTTAGGTGAAATATACGGACAGAAGACTATATATGATGCAACTCAAGGTTCATTACAAGAGAATAATATAACGTACTTAGTTAATTTGATTAAATCCGATGAGTATAAAGACAAACAATTACAAATATACGTTTCAATAAGAAATGAAATATTATTAAAGAAATTTATAGATGAAGTTGGTGATTTAGGAAAAGAAATATTATTCTTTAAAGGTGGTCCAAATGAAAAGAGAATAATAGAAATAGCAAAAAATGCTGGTATTGAAAGTAAACTAAATGGACATTCAATATTGCATATTTATGATGATGACGCAGATTCTAATACTGCATACAGTGATATAATTATTGATTTATTCCCTTCTCTTAATGTTGCTGATAGATTATCCCATGATAATGATGTTTTTATGATAGGATTAGCCAATATTGTAGTAGATGTATTTGACAGAGTAAATACCAATAATATATTAGATATATTACCATTTATATATAATAATGAATATTCATATCCTGGTGGTAAATTAGTATTATTAGAGAATAACAATATAGCTACATCGTGGTATATGTATAAGTTTGTATATGATTCTACTGCAACTCCAGCAATATCTACTAAAAGAGATAGTGTTATTGCATTGAATAAAGGTTTTACTCATGATCAATATTTTGACAGATATTACAGTGAAAGATGTAATTTATTAAATCCAGATAAGAATGTAACTGAATTAGATGTTATTAAAACATTAATGGTTACTGAATATAATTTGAATTTAAATGATAAATTGTTGAGAAGAATGCTACATGAGATGGTTAGTTATTATAATGAAAATGTATATACTTTTATTGTTTATATTTTATATATTATGTTATAGAAACCAATTCAAGGTAAATTCATCGAATTAATTTCATTAACATTTGATCCAAATGATGATAAGTCATTAACAGAAACAATAGAGAAGATAAATGATTTAGCTGAGAATGCAACAATTTCAGCAGTATTCTTATATACATCAGTTGAGAGAAGAGTGAAAGTAGCCACTGGTATATTATTATAATAATTATATATATTATAAATAGAAGTTGATCCTAATTTATTGATATTTTATCTTGGAGCTGTAGAAGGTGATCATTGTAGTGATAATGTTATTTATGTATAAATATTTAAATATATATATATATAATTTATAGTGTGATATGATTAATATGAATTACATTCAATTAGTTTCATTATACTTGAGAGAAAATGTAGAATCGAAAGATATCTATATAGTTGGTAGTGTTCAAACGTATTATATATATATATATATATATATATATATTATTGTAATATATATATAGTTATGGTTCAAAAACAAGAAAATTATTGAGAGAATATTTGATCAATAGAGATGGTTATACAACCAGTGAAATTCTATCATCTGATATAAGATACGGTACTAAAGATGAATGTAATGAAACAGCAATAATGATAAAGACAAAATATGAAAATGGGTGTGTTGTTGTAGTTACAGCTGAAATTGATTATATCTTACAGTTATATAATGCATTTAAAGCTAATAATGTAACAAATTCTTTTGGATATCATGTTATATTCTTTACATTGGATGAATTAACAGCATATTCATATATAGTATGAGTGTTATTGTTATTGAATTATAGATTGAGGATGTATCATTTGTTGCTCATTATTATAATGGTTATAAATACAATGGGAAAACTGATATGTTAATAGAATTGTTTAGTAAAAAAATAGAAGATTTAGTTGGTCTAAAATTACCATTTACTGCTACACTTGGTATTGGATATAATTCATTTCAACAGTGGGCAAGTGCTGTACAATTATCATCCGATGATCCTGCAGTATATAAACAGTATTTCAATCACCAAACCACCCCAAACCCAATTGCTGGTCCATATGAAATTTATTACAACGGATATGGTCAAGGATTATTACAAGTAGTGAAAATAAAAGATGCAAAAAGCTTATCTTTTGTTCAAGAAAAACAAGATTATTATGCAAGACGTGCAAATGCATTTCATAATAATACACTCGCTTGTTCCTATAAAGATTCCTCCAAGAAGCCAATTCAACCAATATCTCAGTATAAAGTTGCTTTATTGTTGAATGTCAATACAGATGAAGGTTCAGAGAGGTATGAGGAGGCTCAGATGTTTAGTGATTTAATAAATCAAGATGGTGGTATAAATGGAAGAGATATACAAATCATAACTACAAAATATAATGGAAATCCATCAGAATTGAATGAAATAGTAAAAGAGTTAGTTAAAGATAAAGACTTATTGTTTTTCATTGGTACTACTAATACTGAAGAAAGGAATGCAATTAATGAGACTTTAATTAATGCTAAGAAATTGTGTTTTTCAATTCATTCAAGCCCTGGTCAAGTTGCTTATCAAAATATTATTATTCTTAATAGATTACCACATCAACATCTTACTTATCACTTCTATACTTCGATGGAATTGTTTGATTCATATGCAATTATGTATGATAATACAACCGAGTATAAAACTATTTTTTTTAATTATTATTATATTTTGTATAGAGAAAAAATAGGTTTAGCCAATTATCTAATGAAAATGGGTAAAAATGTCAATCATATACCAGCTTTCGTTTATCCATTCAACAGCTCAATGCAATTAGCAGAATCATTAGCAGATGAGGTAAGTGTTGATTTGAATATAACAAAACCAACATTACTATTTTCATTTATTGGTGATTCAATTGATAGTTTTATAAAGAATTATACATTGGATGGAAGTATGCATTTTATATTGATAGAAGATTTTATTGAATCGATGATTACTAATTATACACTATTTGAAGGTCATTTTTGTGAATCTTTTTATTTTTTAGATTTACCTAATTCAAAAAATCAAGAACTTAAGAAACAAATTGAAACATATAAAGGAATTCCTTCTGTAGTATTAAACAAATACTCTGTATTGATTTATACAGCTTTAGAGATGATGAAAACATCAATTAGTATAACCAAAACAACAGAAGTGGATGATATAAGATATAAATTATATGCTACTGAATTAGACACTCCAATTGGTAAAATGAAAGTATTTAGTAATAATCATGTCAATCAATATAATATATTGAGAAAAATAAGTGGAAATGGTACATTAATTGCCGAATTTGAATTTCCAAGACAAATTTGTCCTATAGTTTATCATCCTTTGGATAATGACAGATTGTATTTTGATATATCATTTGCTTTAAATGAAGATCATACAAAACATGTAAAAGAAATAATAGGTATTGCATTTTATAGTAATATTGAAGCACGAGTTAATGCACTTATCAATTATGATGTATCAAGAATAGTGATTGAAGATGCGAATTATAATGGTGGAATAAAAGGATATGAAGTTGTTACTGAGTTATATCAATGTCCAAAAGATGAAACAGTTGCAGCAGCAGAGATATTGAAGCTGAAGAATAGAGGTATTTATATAATAATTGGTGGTTGCGATACTAATCACAGAAATGATATGAGGACTATTGTAGAATCGATGAATATGGTGTTCTTTTACACTGGTTTTAATGCAGGAGGTGATTGTTCAAAGAATATGTATAATTATATATAATTATATATATATATATATTCTATCATTTTCATATAGAGTATATATTTATGCTTCTCCTTCTCAGATTATTATTCCTCCCATTTTACATGTAATTTATCAAGAAAATGAAGATCCATTCCTTATATATTCATCCCATCCAGATTATGCTACAAGAATTAATTTGTTGGTGAGTATTTTTGATGCATTTCCATTACAAATAACAGGGAAATATGCTGTTGATGAAGATGAAAAAAGTACTAAAATGATTAAGAATGCTATTATTTCATTAAAGAAAATAATGCCAAATGGTGGACCTATCATTGTTTTGCTTAGAAGTACTTATATGGTAAATTTCTTAGATTTTATGTTAGAATTATTATATGATAATAAAGACTTTTCAAGCAGAGAAGAATTCTTTAACTATTACCGAATTTATGCATTAGATTCATCTCATACTTATTTTGAACATGGTGAGAAATATCCAAATGTAAAAATATCAACTCCATTTTTAGTAATAAAAGATGATAAAGTAAATGCGCAATACTTTAATGATTATATGAAATTAACCAATAAGAATCTACCTAGTTTTGTAAATGTAGTAGAAAATGTAGCAACAAGTTTCGCAATTCAAATATTGAAAGATGTCTCAACAATTGATCCAGATTCTTTATTAAAGCAAATATATACTTCAAGAATTCAAACAGTATTAGGTTCAACAATCTCTGATAAAGGAAATCATATAGATCAGTATTTATATTGCCGGACATATTGATAAAAGTGGCTTTGTTATGTATGATGTAACATTATCAAGAACATGGGATGGTGATCCATGGAGAGATTCATTCAATATGATTGATTATTACAGATGCGATTGGGTTGATCTTAAAGAAGAAAAAAAGAAAGTTGAGTTGTATAGATTTGTTGTTTTTGTATCAGCTAATCCATTATATAAGGTAGCTTCTGTTCAGTATTATAATGCTTTATTTACCAGTATTTCAAGAATTAATATGATTGGTGGAATAAGAGGTAAATATACATGGCCAATTGTTCTTTCTGATAGAAATAATGAAACTTATGTGATTGAACAGATTAATTACTTTTATAATACTTATACAATAAAAGTATATTTAGGTGGATTTACTTCAAACATTAGAAATGCAATGCAAAAAGCTGCTGATAATATTGATATTATATTATTCTTCCCATCAAATTTTGAAGGAGATGAATGTCATAGAAAAGGATTATATTTTGGTTTTCCATATCAATCCTATTTAGTTATGTTACCTTGGATATTATCGAATTCTCAAGGTAATATTATTATGATTTACTCAGATACTGAATTTGCTAGAACATATTATGATAAACTTCTCCAAGATTTACAAGCATTTGATTTGAGTGCGCAATTTGTATTGAATATTCCAGTAAACCAGAATAATGTTACTACATCGTGTGAAATTATTAGTAGAATGAATCTAGGAAAAGGTTTAATTGTTTCATTCTTAGAAGGAGAATCTGCAAAATCATTATTTTCTGCTATGAAAGTGAATAAATTAGAAGAACCAAACTTTATTAGTGTTTCGATTGCTATTGATGATATATCAGTTTATGATATTGGAGAAGATTCTGTTGGACATTATTATTGGGATACTTTTTACAGAGACATTAACGATTCAGTAATGCTTGATGGTGAAGGAGCTTTATTAAATCTATTTTCGTTTTATCCATATGTTAATACAATAATGGTAAATGGAATGGATTCATTGAATAGTTTCTATTATGGAATGAATCAGTTATCAGTTGATAGTATTACAGCTGCTAATTTACATGAAATGGTATTACAAAGTACATTTGATTATGTAAGAGGAAAAGGTATTCCATTTACTAAGAGTGGTGTATTATATAGTAATAATTATTTGAAACATGTTGATGCGTTTGAAAATGGAAAACCAGTGATTTCATTAACTTATCAAAGTGATAGTTTAATTCCATCATATACATTTGGTTGTATTTATCATGATACAATAATTAAACGTTGTGATTGGACACAAGCTGTAAATGATATTATTGAATATAGTAATGTAAAAATTGGTGTTATATTTTCTACAACTGGTGAATTAAGAAATATAGAAAGAAGATCAATTCATGGTGTTTTTACAGCTATTAAAGAATTATATTATGAGTATGATCCAATTCAAAATTCATTTATAACTATAAAACATTTTGATTATAGGAGTGATATAAATTATTTAGATGAAAATATAGATGAATTCCTAAAAGACAATCAAATAAAAGTCGTTGTAGGATGTTCTGCAAATGATTGTAAACTAGTTTTATTATCACATCTTGAAAAAATGGCAAATCCTCCACCATTTTTATATGGAAGATTGACATTAGGTCAAGCTTGTAGTCCATTAGTATATCAAACCAAATTTAGTGCCTGATCAATTTGTTAATAGATTATTGGAATATTCAATTACTACCAAGTTCGCTACTAATTTATATTTGATTATAGAAGAGAATTATGGTGTTTATAGTTTTGATGAAGTAGTTGAAGATGCATCAAGTGGTTTATATACTTATAAAGGAGATCACAAAGTATCAGAAAACAAACCAATAACACAAGCCACTGTATTAGAAATTAGAGAATTGATGGAAGAAGGTGGTATTATTATAACTGCATTAAGTCAAGTAGATTTGTTGAAATTCTTACAATTATTTAATAAATTGAGATTTGATAGTGAAAAATTTGCTATTTTTGATGTTTTATTAGAGGAAGAGCATTTTGATACATTTTTACCAGCTTATAGAAAGAATGTTTACAAATTTGCTAGATATTATAAAGATATTCCAACAGAAGCAAATGAAAAATTCAAGAATAAAGTATTCCATTATACCAGTCAAACAGAACCAACAGCAATGTTAGAAAGTGTTTATGGATCGATAATGTTATGGTATAATGCAGCAAAGAAATGTGGTTGTTTTGATCCAAATGAAATAAGAAAAACAATTCATGGTTTAAGTGTAGATGTTGGAAGTGGAGTTTTAACAATGACAGAAAACAATTATGCAACTGCTCCATTCTTTGTTGCAAGATATGCAGCTGATGGTAATAAATTAGAATCTGTTTTCTTTAAATATGAAGCTGAAGTACCATCACCTTGGAGTTGGAATGTAAAAGCAACATTTGGTTATAAATGTAGTTTTAAAGATAATGTTAATAGAGAAATGTATAAAGTTCCAGTGAAAAGAGTATTACTTGCTGCTGGTTTAACTGGTTCATTATCCTCAACAACAATGGGTTTAGTTGATGCTTTCCAATTAGCAATTAATGAAGTTAATAATAATGGTGGAATTGGTGGTTATACAATAAAAGCTGATATTATTGATATGAAATCTGATCCAGAATATTGTAAACAGTCTTTGTCTAATTATTTATCTGATGAAGTTGCTACTATGTTTTTATTTGTATTACCTGCTTGTGCTAATTATTTCATTGAAAATGATATATTAGTTAATAGGAAAATGTTAATCTTTATGGTTAGAGAACAAAGATTAGGTTTTTGTGATCAAAATGTAGCTAATGCTGTAGATCATGTTTCTTTATATAAACATATAGTTGCTGTTATTCATTCAAGATTTTATAAAAGAGTATTTGTTTTGTCGAATAGTGCAGATGATGAAAAAGCTACTTATATGTTTGATGAATTAACTAATGTTTGGGTTGAGACATATAATTATACTGAAAGTATATTTACTACTAGAAACTTATACAGTTTTATAAATCGTTACAATAATAATAATGATGCTGCAAAATCAAATTGCATTTTATTCTTTGGTGAAATAAATGATTTTACTATACTAATGTCAGTATTAGCAATTAACAATATTAATAAGAATAAACAATTTCATATTATTGTAATGAAGAATGCTGATAAAATAAGAACATTAAAAGAATATTACAGTTCAGGATATGAAATATTTGGATTTTATGAACAAGACTATGATACAGAAATCAATAATGTCTTTAAGACAAATATGTATCAGAGAATTACAGCTGATAGTTATATATCTGATTCAATGGTTAGATTATATTCATCAATCAAACTGTGGTCATTAGCTATTAATAAATTACCATTAGATACTACCGATAAGGAAGGTAATAAAGTCTCTAGTTTAGATTTCAATGAAATGAGAGTGAATCTAAGATCTGTTACATTTGATAGTCCAAGTGGTTTAACGCATTTTGGTGCAAATCAATATTTAGCAAGGATTGGATTTCTATCACAAATGCAACCAGATGGAAAAGCGAAAGTTATTTATACTACTGAAGTACCTCATGTTCCTGAAGCTTGGCCATTTATTGAAGGAAGATATACAAAATGTGATTTTGATGATTCAAATGTTGATTCTCAAAAGCAAATGAATACTTATACTATAGCAATTGTATTATCGTTTACAGGTGGTGATAATATAAATGGCGTGAGATTATATCATAGTTTAGCTGCTGGATTAGATCAAATTAATGAAGATGGTGGTTTATTAGATTATTATTTAACATATCAGTTATATAATGCTAATTCGAGTGATGATCAGTATGTTAGTATTATTAATGACATTATTAAAAATACACAAATTATTTATGTATTTGGTGGTAATTTACCTGATACTCTAGAAGTTATTGCTCCATTATTTGATAATACAGTAAAAGGATTGTTCTTCTTAGGTAGAGGATATGGAGATAAATGTTATTCAAATGCCATTATTGCTTCTGTCCCACCAGAACCTTTAGCAAGAGAAACAATTAGAAGAATGTTGGAACTTTCAACTTCAACCTATTTAGTTTATAACGATGATCCTTATATTCTGTTTTTATTAGAAAAATTTACTGAATTAATGGAAAACCTACAAATGACATTAAGTGGTAGTAGTAATATAAAAGATGGTAAAAGATGTGTAACAAATATTAAATCTGCTTTACCAAATGGTGGTTATATCATTAATATGATAATGGGAGCTGGTCCAATGAAAGAATTTTACAAATATATTGCTGAAGAAGGTATGTATTCTCCTACTTACACATTTATTGACATATTTATTGATGTAAATTTGTTAAGAACAATGGATAAGAAATTATTAACTGGACATATATTCTTAGGAACATTCTTTGAAGAATTAATTGACTCAAATCTTAATAAAGTTGGAGATATTCCATATATTGGTAAACAGTTTGTACAAAATGTACATATTAGAACTGGTGATTATTATCTAAGTAGTGGAATAGAAATACCATATATTCAGACTTTAATATTTAATTCAGTGATAAAGAAATCAAATAGTTTCAATTTTGAGTCATTAATGACTATGTATAATTATCCAATTGAAGTACCAAGTTATACAGCTGAAGTGATGGCTAATAATTACGTAGCAAGAATGGAATTTGCTGGAACAGTTCAAGCTGATGGTACAGTAGTTGTTGATTGGCATCCTAATGATTATTTTAAAGTTAATCCTTATTATGGTTATAATACTTCAACAGTTGGTTATAAATGTGATTGGGTTGTAGAACAGAAAGAAAAGGTGTATACTGATCCAATAGTTGTTGGATTTTTACATGAAAGAGATATTGGCGGAGAAACTGAGATTTATAATTCGTTATTACAAGATATGATTATTGATGAAATTAATAGTGCTGGTGGTGTTGGTGGTAGAACAATAGCTGCTGTTCATTATTGGGTTATTATTAACGATGCTTATAAAACAACAAGAGAAATATTAGAAGATGGAAAAGTAAATGTAATTATGGGTTGTTTAACTCCTGAATGTAGAAATGAAGTTAATAGATATTTAGATACTCATGATTTCTTATATATTTATCCAGGAAGAGATGATGGTTACAGTTGTTCAGAGAATACAATTTATACTGGTTTAACTATTAATCAGAAATTAGATCCATTATTTTTGTATTTAAATAAATTAGGTATTGAATCATTATATGTAGTTGGTTCATTAAGAAACAGTTCTAGAACAGAATATTATCAAATTTCACAATATGCAGAAAAGAATAATTATCCAATTATTGGTTCATCATTCTTTACTCCTTTCAGTTCAAGTGCTTTAGATAATTGTGTTGAAGATGTGGTAAAACTATTAGAAACAAATACAAGAGTTGCAGTAGTTGATCTATTAGTTGCCAAAGAAAATGAGTTGTTTTTAGCTTCGTTTTTAGGTAATAGTGTTATTAAAATGTCAGTAACAATGATTCTTATGAATTATGATCCATCTGATTTATCTACTGAAACATTGAATAATTTAGAAGGTTCTTATGTTGTTACTTCTTACTATGAAACAATTAAAAACACTCTATCTAATTCACTGAAACTGACAAAGACAAAAAGATATCAAAATGCAGTTTCAATATCAGAGATTATAGAGAATAGCTATGATGCTTTATATGTATGGAAAGCTGCTGTAGAATATGCAAAAACTCAAACTTCTGATGCATGGCCAACTGCAAATTATGTTAAATTGAGTTTCAAATACGTAACAGTTGATACACCTTCGGGAATGATTACTATTAAAGATACAAATCATATTATGAAATCTGTTTATATATTCAGAATAACCAATAGAAATTTGAATTTGGTTTATCCAAATCAAGGTATTCAATATCAAGTAGAAGCAGAAATGACTTATATTTCTAATGATAAATGTGTTTTTTCTAAATATATTGAATATTATGAATATAATGAAGCTTTAAAATCAGTTACAATTGCTATTGTAGTTATTGATTTAGTATGTGCAGCTGCAATTGCCTCAATTGTTTACTTTTTTAGACATGCAAAAGTTATTAAAAGTGCCAGTCCTTTATTCTTATATTATTCATGTTTTGGTCATATATTATTGTCTTTATCCAGTCTTGTGTATAATTATGAACCAACTAATACAGCAGTTTGTGCATTTAGAATATGGTTTGTCTCTTTATCATTAGATTTGGTGTTTAGTATTTTATTCTGTAAAGCATGGAGAATTCATAAACTATTTAACAATAAAGAGATGAAGAGAGTCAAAGTGTCAAACACTCAGTTGATTGAAATGATTGGTATTATATTAGGTTTCCAAGCCATTTATTTAATGATATGGCAATTGGTAATGCCATCTGAACCAACGTTGACATATAATAATGGTTATAGTACTTTCTTAAAAGATGTATATGTTAGAGAATGTTCATCAGCTACTGTTTTTATGTATATAATAATATTATTATTATTATTATTTATATAGTGTAATTGAATTGATTGCTATATTTGCTTTATTCTTATTTGGAGCAAAAATGGCATGGAGTGTTAGAAATGCTTCTGCAGAGTTTAATGAATCTATGTCTTTAATGTCAACAATTGGTTTTATAAGTATATATATATATTATTATTATTATTTAAATATAGTTATTCTTGGTATTTTGGAAGTTCCATTAAATTATCTTTTAGCTTCAGAGCCAAGTACATTAATGATATTAAGAACATTTGGAATATCAATTGGAGCATTTGCTGTATTAGTTATTCAATTTTCACCAAAATTGATTTATTTATATGAGAATGAAATGTCAACTACATTTGGCTCTTCTACAGAGAATAGTAATTCAAATAATAGAAGTAAAGCGTTAAGAAGAGCTGCATCAAGAGGAAATTTCTCAGTTAAACCAGATTTATTGAAATATGGAGGAATGGCTTTAAGTACAATATCTCATCCTGATAAATTCTATGAAAGAAATCCAATTAACTCTTGCTCAACTTCTAGAAAAACTACAAATGGTAATAAATCAAGTTCAAGAAGTTCTGCAAGAGTATAGTTACTTGTTTGTTATTATTATTATTATTAAAAATATTATGATTGATTGTATGAATTTTGGGATTGAATTATTTTAATCAAAATAACAAATACAAGTATAAAACGACTAAATATTTAATTATACTGTTAATTAAATTATTTCAGGATGTGAATCTTCATAAGATGGAATATATGTATAAGGAGGGAATAAATTACCATTTTCTACAGGTTCTGGGGCTGGCTCAGTTGATTCAGAAATCATTATCTTTTGTTGAGTTATAATTGAAACAGGTGAGCATTCCATATAAGAATAGGATGAATTGTTCTTTGTTTTGATTTTATCTTTCAGTTTATTCTTTTCATTTTGTAATTTCAGTAACTTCGATTTTAATTTCTCAATCACCATATTCTGTTTGTTGATTATATCTTCATCATTTTCGTGTAAATCACTATGATCATTTATTGTCCTGTTTATTGTTTTAGTTATTTCTTCAATTTCAACTTTATGTTCTTGTTTTAATATTGTTATTTCATTCATTATTTCTTTATTCTTTTCTTGATTTAGATTAATATCATTCAGATATTGTTGATTCTGATTTTTCAGGTCATTTATCATTTTATTAAGTTTTTCAATTTCATCGTTCTTATTTTCTATTTCTTTATTCAATTTTGATATAGTTTTAAGCATTTCTTTTTGCGATTTTTCATTCACTGTTTTTATCTCATTCACCATATTTTGTAAATTTTTATTCTCCATTTGTATTTTGTTCAATACATCTTCATCCATATTCACATTTGTACTTTCTTCTACCTTCATAACTTTCTTCTCTTTCTTTTCTTTTACCATTTGTTCTTTTTCATCTTTTAATTCTTTTATTCTATTTTCTTTCTCTCTTATTAATTCATTAAATTCATTTCTCACTTTATCTATCTCATTCTCTTTCTCATTTGATTCTTTCTTCATTTTCTCTATTCTTTCTTTCAATCCACTAATTTTTCTGTTCTTTTGAACAATTTCATTATTCTGATTCTCTTGTGATACTTTTAATGAGTTTATTTGAGTCTTTAATGATTTATTCTCTTTCTTCAAGTTCTCTATTTCTGATTTATTATTCTTTATTAACTCTTTGTATTTGTCATTATTCTTTTTATTCTTCAAAGAATCTTCATTCAATTCATTTATTCTCTCTTTTAATGTATTTAATTCTTCATTATTCTTTTCAATATTACTTTCTAATACACCATTCAACTTTGTTAAATTACTGTTATTCACTTTCAACTGTTCATTTTCTTTCTTTAAAACATCATTATGTTGTGATAAATCAGATGATTGTATTGTGATAATTTCATTAGTGCATATTGATTTCATATTCTTATTATTCTGTTTCATCTTACATTCCTGTTGTTGTTTTGACAAATTTTCTAACTCTATTTGATCGTCATTTACTTTTTGAGTTAGTAATTGATTAATTTGTTTTATTCTATTATACTCATTCATTATTTGCTCTTTTTCATTTTCTAATTTCGATATATTATCTTCATATTCATGTTTTAAAGAAAATTCATTTTCTTTTCTCTGTTTCTCAATACTATCATAACTCTGTTTCAATAATTTCAATTCATCACACTCTTTTCTTAATTTTTCTTTTTCTTTATTTAGAGAATTGATCTTCACTTCATTATCACTTAGTTTGCTTAATAAACGATTATTTTCACATTTTAATGTTTCTAATACAGAATCATTACCATTATTATTATTATTTCTCTTTTCACTTTCTTCTAACAACAATTTCAAATTTTCTATTTCTTTATTTAATTCTATTTTTTCTTCTTCCAATGAATTGATTAATTCTTTATTAGATTGATTATCATTTACCAAGCTTTCATTCTCTTTTGATATTTCATTTAATTCATTAATTGTTACATCATACTGATCTTCTAGATTTTTTATTTGATTATTTAATTGTTCAATCTTATTCTTAAGATTATCATTTGATATTTGATATTCATTTAATTGCTTTTCCATATCCTCATTTTGAGTTTGTAAGACTTGATTATTATTGTTGAAAATATTTACTGTCTTTTCCATTTTCTTATTCTCATTCAATAATAATCCATAATCATTTTTCATTTTATTATTATCATCTTCTAGTTTATTGATAGTTATCTTTAATTCTACTATTTCATCTTGATTATTATTGATACACTGTTGAAGCTTTCCAATTTCTATATCTTTATCATTTTCTTTCAGTATTTGAGATTTTAGAGTTGTATTTTCTATATTTAATCTATTAATTTCATTTTCAAGTTTTGCCACAGCAATTGTCTTATTATCATCTATTGATTCTAATTCATTTATTTTCATATTTAATTCTTCTATCATTTCCTTATCTTTATTATCTTCATTATTACCATCATTAACATTATTGTTACTATTATCGTCGTAATTACTCTTCTTCATTTCTTCTATTATAATCTTCATTGACTCATTCATCTCTTTCAATTTGTTATTCTCTTTTTCTATCATCAAATAACGATTCTCAATATCACTACTATTTGTATCTATTTCCTTTAACTGTGAAAGTAAATTCATCTTTTCTTCTTTCATTTCATTATTCTCATTCATTATATTCTCCAATTTCTTAGCTAATTTTGAGTTTTCTGAATTTAATGCTTTTACTGCTTCAGATAAATCTCCAATTTTCTTATTATAGTTTGAATTAGACATACTCTTCTCAGAAACAGATGTTTCTAATTTCTTATTTTCATCATTCAATTCTTTGATTTTCTTCTTCAATTCATTACTCTGCGATTTACTCTGATTTAATTCCATTTTCATATTATTCAATTGCGTTGATAATTCTTTAGCTTTTTCTACTTTACTTTCTGATTCTTTAATTTGTTTTGTAAGATCTTTAATTCTTTTATCTTTTTCATTAATATCTTTCTGATTGTCTTTAATATCTACTTTAAGATTTAATAGTTTGTATTTCAATTCTTCTACTTTATTATTCAAATTTTCATTCTCTTTCTTCATATAATTCACCTCTTCCTCATTAACTTGTTTAACATTTTTCATTCTTTCTATTTGTTCTTCCTTCTCTTTCTTCAGCCTTTCTATCTCTTCTTTTAATTGTTTTATCTGATTTTTATAATCAGAATTATACTTCTTTTCTTTTTCCATTTCTCTCTTCAACATATCATATTGTTCTTTCATTTCCTTCATTTCTTTTATGTATTTCACACTTGTGTTTTGCCAATAATGAGTATCGCTTTCTGATTCACTAAATGAAGTTTGTAAACCATTTATCATTGATATACTTGTAGATAATTGTTGTTCATAATTATCTAATTTACATTGACTGTCATTCAACTGCATTGTCATTTCTTGCAATTGTTTATTATAATTATCAATTAACTTTTGTTTTTGTTTATCACTTTCTTTTGCACTATTTTCTTTTTCTACTTTTAATTCATTCAATTCATTCTCAAATTTGTTCTTCATCTCAATCATATCTTTATTAAATTTCAATTCATTATCTTGTTTTTCTGATTGTAATGATAAAAACTGGTTATTAAGATTTAATAATCTCTTTTCTTTCTCATCATTATTCAATTTTAATCCTTTCAATTCATTTTCTATATCATTCATTTCAAGTTGTAGTTTACCATTCTCTTCTTTCAATAACTTAACTTTATCTTCATTCTCTGTATTTATATTATCTAATTGTATTTTCATTTCTTCTATTTTTCTTTGATTATCACTTTTCTCTTTTATTAATTGTGTCTGAACATCATTTCTTTCTTTCTGTAATTCCAACAATTGTTTATTATTATTCTCCATTACTTTAGCCAATTCTTTTTGATAATCAGTTAATTTGTTTAATGACTCATTATGCAATTGGCTAATATTCTTTTGATTCTGTTCAATTAAATCATTCTTTTCTTTGATTAGTGAAGTTATTTTATCTTCCAATTCAGAGAATTGTTTCTTATATTCTTCATGTAATTTGGAGTAATTATCTTCATACTGTTGTAGTTGATTCTTTTTCTCTTCTTTTGATAGTTTCAACTGTTTTTGAAGTTCATTTACCTTATTTTCTAATGATTCAGTTTCTTCTTTATATTGTAATTCTATAATGTTTAATTTTTCATTATTCTCTTCATTCTGTTTCTTTATATCATTCTCTAATCTCTCTATAGTATCATTTTTCTTTTCTGTTATTTTCTTTTCTTCACTATTATTTTGTTTCATCTTTTCATTTTCTTCTTTTAATTTATTCAAAATATTCTCATAATCTTCTTTTATGGATTTAACAGAATTTTTATTTTCTTGTTTCATTTTTTCTATCTCATTTTCTAATTTTTCAACTTCTTCTTGTTTTTCTTTTATCTTTTCTTCATTATCCTTAATTAAATAATCAATTTTATCATCATATTTCATTTTCAATTCTTCAATCTCTTTGGATTTCAGCATTTCCATATTCTCTTTCTCTTTAATGAAACTATGAATTGAATTATTAAAGTTTTCTATTGTTTTATTCTTATCTTCTACCTCTTTGATTAGCTTGTCATTATGTTGATGTAATGTTCGATATTTATCCTGTATTTTCTTCAATAATTGATCATATTTGGTTATTTTATTGTCATTTTCCTTTCTTATCTTCTCCAAATTAGATGTCAATTCGATTGTATCATTTTGAAGTTTCATCATTTGTGACTTTAATATCTTCTTTTCATTATCGTTTTCTTCTATTTCTTCTTTCAAATTCTTATTCATTTTCTTTAGCTTATTATTCAAGCTTTCTAACTTTTCTTCTTCATTTTCCAATTCCTTTATTTTTCTCTTTAAATCATTATTTATATTCTCTAATTCACTATTTGTTGAAATTAATTTCATATTATTATTCTCTAAATCTTTTCTTGTTTCTTCAGTTTCATTTAATACATTTTCCATGTCTTTTTTCATTCTTTGTTTTTCATCAATTAATTCATTTATCTTATTACGTAATTCTTCATTCTCTTTTTCTTCTTCCTCAAATGATTTCTGTAATGCCAATGAACTTGGTTGATTAACTAAATCTTCTAATTGTGATTGATAACTTTTCTGTAATTCTTCTAGTTTTGAATGTAAATCATTTATCATTTTGTTCTCTTTTAATATTTCACTACAATTTGATTCATTTTCCATTTCAATTTCAGCTTTTTCTTTCATCAACTTCTTTGTTTGCTTTTTCAATTCTTTTATTTCACTATCTTGTTTTGTGATTATTTGTATTTGAGTATTGTAATTCTTTTCTAATGTATTATTATCATTTTCCAATTTCATCATTTTTGTTTGTAATTTACATAATTCTTCATTCTTTTCATTTTCCAACAAATTCAACTGTGACAAATACTGATTTTTATTCATATCATTTTCTTCTGATTTTCTGTTGTATTGATTCATTAGATCATTATATTGATTCTTCAATCTATCTAATTCATTCTCTACTACCTCCTTATTAGCTTTTAATGTTTCAATTGTATTAGAATTTATCTCCAACATTGTCTTTGAATCATCTTCCAATTCTTTGTAATTACTCATCAAATCACTATAATTGCCTTGTAAATTATCATATTTATTCTGTAGACTATCTAAATGAAGTTGAATTGTTCCTAACTTATCACTAGAATCATCATTCTTTACTGTTCTTTTACTAGTTGAGAGATTTGTTTGTAAATCATTAATATCACTTTGTAACTGCAAATTGTCTTTAATCAGCTGTTTAATCTTTTCTTTTGTCTTTTTATTGGTTAGATTGTCATTCTTTTGTTGTTCTTTTAACTTCTTAAATTTATCTAATAATCTGTTATATTCATTTTGGGTTTGATTTGTTAAATCAGCAATTTCTTTTTGATATTCATCTATTTCTGTTTTGGATTTTTCTAAGTTATTTCTATTTCTTTCTTCTAATTGCTTTACTTTATCTTCTAAATCATCCAACTTCTTGGTATAAAACTCATTTTCATTTGTTAAACTATTCGATTTCATTTTCAAGCCATTTATTTCTTCTTTCATATTATCATTGTCACTTTTCATTGCTTTAACCAAGTCTTTATATTCTTTTTTCTTCTCATCAATTGCTTCAATTTGAGATTTTAAATCATTATTTTCATTCTGTAACATGTCTTTTTCAGATTGTAAAGTATAACTATGATATTTCAATTCCATTACTTCTTTTTCTTTGTCATTCAGTTTACTTTCCAAATCATTTTTTACTTTTTCTAAATTCACTATTCTTTCATTCAATTGATTTCTATTTTCGTTTAGATCATTCGTTGATGATTCTAATTTTCTTAACTTGTTTTGACTCAACAAATTTGTTCTATTTAATTCCTTTACATTTTCAGCAAGAGAATCATTCTTTGATATTAACTGTTGTCTTTTATTCTCTATTTCTTTATTTTCATTCTTTAAATTATCAATTTCACATAACAATCTTTCTTTCTCTTCTTTCAATTCTTTATTATTTGAATCAGTTTCAATGTTTTCTGTCTCTAAATTCTCCAATTGTGATTGCAATTCTTTCATTTCATTCTGTAAACTATCATTATGGGATGTAACTTCTAAGTATTGTGATTCTAATGTTGATAGTTTATCATTTATCTTAGTTTTTTCTTTCTCTAGTTTATTTTTCATATTCTCTAATTCTTGATAATTGTTCAATATTCCAGAATGTTTCATTTCCAACTGTTTTAAATTACTTTCTAATTTCACTATCTCATCGTTTAATATTTGTTTCTTCTCTTCTAAATCTCTAATTGTATTTTGATATGATTGATTCTTGTTTGTGATATTCTTAAATTGACTTATTAAATTGTCATTTTCATTTTCTAAATCATTTAATCTTTTCAAAATATCATTCTTTTCTCTTTCTAATATATTCACTTTTTCAATCAAATCAAGTTTATTATTAACATCTAAATAATCAGATGATGATGTTTCAACTGGTATTGTAATTGTATTAAAATCAATTCTTTTTATTTCTATCTTTTCCAAATTATTCATCTTTTCTTCTTCCTTATTCTCCTTCTTTTTCTTATCATTATTTATTTTTCCATTTTTCTTACTACTTTCTTTATTATCATCATCTTTATCACTATCATCACTACTACTACCACTTCCACTATCTCCACTATCTGGAGATTTTGCAGCTGTTCTACCAAGAATTGATCTTCTGATTGGCTTTTGAATGGATTGTGGTATTTCTTTAGGTTCTGTAATAGAAATTGATTTTAAAAATGTAATATTCAGACTTTTAAGATTATCTGTAGTAGATATTGGAGTTTTTGACAATTTCAGTTCATCATTCTCTTTCTTTAATTGAATGAGATTATTATTAATTTCTACCAACTCTTTTTCTTTTTTATCCAATTGATTTTGCACATTTTCATACATTGTCTTATAATCATATCTATCTTCTGTTTCATAATCTGAGTCTGGTAAAAGTGATGATTCTACAGATTGATCATAGTCTTCACTCATTGTGGACAATGAAGAAGAATCAAATGTCATTCTTCTAAACGGAGATCTTGGAGTTTTGATGATTATTTTATCTTTATTATTCTCTTTTTCAGCTAATAACAGTTGGTTGTATTTCTGCTGTAATTCACATAATTGTTGTTCTTTATTATCTAATCTATCTTGTAATTCTTCTGATGTTGTTTTATTAATATCACTTAGATCACTTATTTCTTCATTTTTATTGAATGATATTATATCCATTGAATATGTATCTAAAGATTCGCTACACTTCACTTTCTGTTTCAATAACTTCTCATTTTCCATTTTCATTCTATCATATTGACTGTGTAGATCTAATAACTTCTTTTCCTTCTCGTCTAATTTCATTTGTAGTTTCTCAATATTCTCATTATTAGAATCATTAACAGCATTAATACTAATTTCTTCATTTTGTTGTTGATGTTTTTGTTCTTGTTTTAATTCTTCATATTTCTTGTTCATTTCAATAAACTCCTTTTCTTTTGAATCTAGTTTGCTTCTCAAATCTTTAACAGTAATAACTGAATCACTATTATCTTCATTAATTTCATTATTATCTACAATAAATGTAATTGTTTCTTGTGGAATAACATTCAATTCAATAGAATCATTCATTCTATTATCTTTATTATCCTTCTTTGATTTTTTCATTCCAATATAACCATTTTCATTATCAGAATTGTCTCTTGATGAATTATCAGAAGAAGATAAAGAAGATGAAGATGGTGATCTTGGTGAATAAACTTTCACTTTCAAATCATTTCTTACTATTTCAATAGATTTATCATCTTCTCTAACTACATTTGGTTCTTCTAAAGATGATATTAGTGTGTAATTCATTAATTCTAATTGATTGGCTTTTGTAATTTTTGATTCTAATAATCTGATTATTTTCATTTGACTCACATTATCTTTATATTGTAAAGCATTTTGATTTTCTAAACTCTTTAATCTATTTTCTAATTCACTATTTTTGAATTTCTTTTCTTTTTCTAATCCTTCAATTTGTTTCTTCAATCTATCTATTTCTTTTTCATAATTACTCTTTGTTTTTGCTAATTCCTTCTTTAATGGTGAATAATCTGATTTGATTAATTTGTACTTGTTTGTTACATCTGATAGAGATGATTGTAGTTTTTGATTTTCACTAATTCTTGAGGTTATTTCTGATTCTAATTCCTTATTGTTTTCCTCTAATTCATTTATTCTATTTTCATTCTCTTCAATAATTCCCTTCAGTTTTGTTATTTCTATTTTTGAATTATTATCATTTTCTTTCAATTTGTTTTCTAATTCAATCTTTGATTTTTTCAAATCACTTACTACAACATTCAATTTTTGTATCTTATTTAATAAATCTTCTTTGTTTCTATCATAAAGTTCTTTTTCTTTTGTTAATTTACTCAATTGTTTATTATTATCACCAAATTGTGTATTTAAGCCTTCATTTTCTTCAGATAATTGATTGATTGCTGATTCTAATGTTTTTACTTTCATTTCAAGTTCAGCAATAGTATTTACATCATTCTCTGTATTTTCACTCATTAATTTCATCTTTTCTTCTTTTTCATTATTTTCTAATTCCAATTTATTATACTTTTCTTTCATTTCCTCAAGTTCATTTTCAATCATTATCTTTTCTTCTAATTGAGACTGTAATTGCATTATCTTCTGTTGTCTGTTGCTATTTTCATCAACAAGTCTATTACATTCTTGATTTAATAATTTGTTATTATTCTCTAAATCCAACATTTTTGTGGAATTTTCAGATTTTAATTTGTTATTAGCAGTTTTTAATTTTAATACTTCATTTTCTAGCTTATTCTTTTCATTTTTTACTTCTTCTAATGTAGAAGAGTTTAACTTTAATTTTCCATCTAATTCTGATTGAATGTCATCTAAATGAGTTGATAATTCTTCAACTGTTTTCTTTAACATTTCATTATCAGTATTCAATTGTTGTTTTTCTTTTTCTAAGTATTGGTTCATATTTTTCAATTGTCCAATTTCATTTTTATTCTTTAATAACAAATCATTATAATCATCTAACAATTGTTGATATTTTACTTCCATTTCTTTCTTTTCCTTATTGATTTGATTTGCATCTACTTCATATGATAATTTGATTTGTTCAATTTCTTCTAATAAATTAGACAGTTGTTGTTTAAATTCTGCATTTTCACTTAGTGCTAGTAAATAGCTTTTATTCAAAGTATCATAATCGTTCTTAAGTATATCATTTGATTTGTTTAAAAGGTTATTATCACCAACTATCTTTTTTACTTTTTCTAATTGTTTGTTTAACTCATTTATTTCATCATCTTTATTTTTATTCTCTTCAATTAATTCTTTAACTGACAGTTCTTGTTCTTCATATTTATTCTTTATTTCATCCAATTCATTATTCAATCTGTCCATTTCATCTTTCTGTGTTTTAAGATGTAAATTATCTTCAATCAATTGACTATTCTTACTTTCTAAACTCTTTATTTCTTTTGCCAAGCCTTTAATCTTCTTTTCTAATAACGAATTCTGTTCTTTCTTTTCCTTTAATTCTGCTTTTATTCCTTCAGATATTTTTCCATTTCTCTCCATTTCTTCTTTTTCATTATTAATTTTAGAGTTAATATTCATTAATTGTTGATTAGATTCTTCGTATAGTTTTATTTTCTCCTCTAAATTCATTATTTTTTGTTTTGATTCTTCAATTCTTCTTTCATTATCTTCATTTATTGATTCTAGTTGTGATTTTAACTTGTTATTCTCTTCTTTCAATTTCTTCATTATTTCATTCAAATCATCATTATCTTTAGTTTCTTTTTGTTTTATTGATTCTTTCAGTTGAGAATTACTACTTTTCAATTTTTCAATTTTTCCAATTAACTGTTTATTCATATTCAATAATCGAACATTATCATCATTCAAACTCTTATTTTTATGTGTTAAATCTCTATTCTTATTTATTTCATCATCATATTTTTTGTTTATCTCTGATTTCCTTCTTGAGAAATCATTTGTTTCTGTTTCTAATCTGTTTCTTAATTCATTTAATTCATCATTCAATTTCTTGTTCTTTCCCTTTAAGTCTTTATTCTTTTCATATTCTTCATCATATCTTATTTTCAATTCACTAATCTCATCTCCAATTAATTCCTTAGACTTTGATAATTCATCTAATTGATTCTTAATATCATTTAACTCAGTTTCTTTTCTTGTATTATTCAATTTCAATATATTATTTTCATCAGTTAATCTATTGTTTTCCTCTAGTAAATCACTCAGTTTAGAATTATTTATTTCTTTTTCATATAATAGTTGTTTTAATGATTCATTTTCTTTGTTAATTCCATCAAATTGTGTATTTACTTTCTCCAACTCTCCTATTCTTTCTTTCATCATCTTTTGTTGTTTTTCCTTTTCTTCTTCTAATTCTTTCACTTCTTTTGATATTTCATCTAGTCTTAATTGTAATTCATCATTCACTTCAGCTAATTCACTATCTCGACATATTAATTCTTTGTTTTTATTTTCTATCATTTCGTTATTGTTTTCTAACTCTGTTAGTAAATTCTTTAGATTTTCTATCTCTTCTTTATCAAGTCTTTCATTCTCTTCTTTCTTTTCTATTTCATTTTTCAATTCGTTTAATTTCGTCTTTAAATCATTTATCTCAGTCTCATTTTCTTTTTCTATTATTTCTTTATAATCTTTTGCTTCTTTTAATTCTTTTTCCTTCTGTAAGTATTTTGATTTCATTTCATCTATTTCTTTCTCAAGTTTATTAATTAAGGGAATATTTTTCTTTAATTCATTAATTTCAATCATCAATTGAGAATTCTCATTGTTTAGCTTTTGTATTGTTGATAATGAATCAGAATATTTGGTTAAATATGAATTAAATTCATTTTTATTATCTCTATTACTTTCTTCTAATTCTTTTATTCTACTATCTCCATTTTCTATTTTTTCATTCTTATTCTCCAATTCTAACTTAATTCTCTCATTCTCTTTATTTGTCCTTTCATATTCACATTCCAAATAATTCAATTTCTCTGTTAATTCATTTATCTCATTATCTTTTTCATTGTTTTCTTCTTTTATACTTTTCATTTCATCTTCTTTTAATTGTCTTTCATTTTTTCTACTTTCATTTTCTTCTTTTAGTTTACTATTTTCATTCTTAAACACTTCCATCTCTTCTTTCTTCTCTAAGTATTTTGATTTTATTTCATCTAGTTCTATTTCAAGTTTATTAATTAAGGGAATATTTTTCTTTAATTCATTAATTTCAATCATCAATTGAGAATTCTCATTGTTTAGCTTTTGTATTGTTGATAATGAATCAGAATATTTTCTGAAATGAGAATTTAATTCATTCTTATTCTCTTTATTTTCCTTTTCCAATTCTTTTATTCTATTATTGTTTCTATCATTTCTTTATTTTTATTACCAATGTCAGATTTAATTCTCTCATTTTCTATATTCACAGTTCGGATATCATCTTCTAAACTACTTATCTTCATTATTAATTCATTCTTTTCATCATCTTTTTCATTTCGAAGTATTTCAAGTTGTGATTGTAAATCTATATTATTCTCTTTAATTCTGTTATTTTCATCAATAATAACATTTATTCTCTTTTCTTTTTCATCTTCATTTTCTTTCTTGACCTTTTCTAAAGATGCTATTTTTTCTTTTAATCTTTCCACTTCTCTTTTCAGCTTTTTATTATCATTATTTAATGTGTTAATAATCTTATTATCTTCTTCTAATTTATTCTTCTTCTTAAGCAAAATATTATAATCATTCTCAAGTCTATTCAACTGTTTTGACTTTTCTTCATATTTTGCTTTCTCATCATTTATTGCTGTTTCTTTTTCTTCTTCTAATTCTTTCACTTCTTTTGATATTTCATCTAGTCTTAATTGTAATTCATCATTCACTTCAGCTAATTCACTATCTCGACATATTAATTCTTTGTTTTTATTTTCTATCATTTCGTTATTGTTTTCTAACTCTGTTAGTAAATTCTTTAGATTTTCTATCTCTTCTTTATTAAGTCTTTCATTCTCTTCTTTCTTTTCTATTTCACTTTCTAATTCATTTAATTTCGTCTTTAAATCATTTATCTCAGTCTCTTTTCCTTCGTTATCTTCTTTCATCCTATTTATCTCACCTTCTTTCATTTGATTTTCGTTTTCTCTACTTTCATTTTCTTCTTTTAACTTCACATTTTCATTCTTCCATAATTCTAATTCATGTTTCTTCTCTAAATACTTTGATTTTATCTCTTCTATTTCTTTCTCCATTTCGTTCATTCTAGGTATATTCTTTTTCAATTCATTTATTTCTTTTTTCAGTTGTACATTCTCATCACTAACACTTTCAATATTAGATAGTGATTCAGAATATTTATTTATATATGAATTTATCTCTTTCTCCAATTCTTTTACTCTGTTATTCTTTTCATCTATATCTTTATTTTTATTATCCATTTCTAATTTCATTTTCTCATTCTCATTTTCTATACTATTTAATTTCATCTTTAATTCATTTATTTCATTCTCTTTTTCTTCATTCATTTCTTTATTTTCTTCTTTTAATCTAATATTCTCTTCTTTCACTAATTCTATTTCTTTTTTCTTTTCAATATATTTTCTCTTTATCTCTTCTATCTCTTTCTCCATTTCATTCATCTTTGGAATATTCTTTTTCAATTCATTTATTTCATTTTGTAACTGAGAATTCTCACTGCTAAGTTTTCGAATATTAGTTATTGATTCTGAGTATTTACTTAAATATGAATTTAATTCATTTTTATTATCCTTGTTGCTATCTTCAATTTCTTTTATAATACTATTCTTATTATTCAATTCATTCTCTATTTCATCAATACCTAATAACAATTCATTGTTTTTATTCTTCAATTCTTCAATTTCTTTACTATATTTCTCATATAATTCATTTATTTCCTTCTCTTTCTCCAAATCTTTTTCATTTAATTTTCTTTTCAACTCTTCAACATTGATCTTCATCTCATTTATATCTTTCACTACATTCCAATATTTATCATCACTTATTGAAGGTACTTTAATCTCTGGTTGATTATTAATTGTCAAATTAATCTTAGGTAATATCAACTCTTTAGAATCAAATGAAATTAATTTGTTATTCTTTATATTATACTCAGATTGTCTCTTTTCTTTAATTAATGAATTATTCTTCTGTTTAAGATTATTTATTTCATTTTGTAATGTTTTTATTTCATTATTCTTTTGCTTTAACAATCCATTTAACTCATTTATATTCTTATTAAAATCAGAATATGTTTTTGTTGTTTTATTATTCATCTTTGATATTGTTGATTGAAGAGATAATAATTGTTCATTATATTTATCTTTATTGCTCATACTAATCACTTTTGAATATTCTACACTCATTTCATTCTGCTTATTATTAACAACATCAACACAGTCATATTCACTCATATTTACATTTGATAGTATTTCTTCTTCATTTCTTTCTAATTCTCTTAATTTTTCATTTAATTTCTTGGCTTCAGATTGCAAGAGTAGATTATCTGTAGTTAAATCTTGTATTATCTTATTTGAATTATATATTTCTTCACTGTTTGGTATATCTCTTTCTTTTAAAACTTCAATTGAATCAGTTAATAATTGAATATTACCTTTTTGTTTCTCATTTTCTTCTTTCATTGCATTATAATCATCCAATAATTGATTATTCTGTTGTTGTAATTTCTTATATTCATTCTTTTCTTTCAATAATTCGTTATTTTTTCTTTCTAAATCATCATTCTTCAATTTCATTGTATTATAAATAGTTTTTAATTTCATATTCTCTTTATTGGTATTATCTAATCTCCTCATTTCATCTTCCAATTTTCTGATATTCAAACATAAAACTTCATTCTCTTTCTTTGCTTTATCTAATTCTTCTTTCAATTCTACTTTATCAGATTTTAATTCATATATTTCCTTAGTATTATTATCTCTTAATTGTTTCAATGCAGTATTCTCTGATACTATTAATTCAGTAGCTGTTGGTAATAACGACTTTTGTTTCAACAATTGATTCTCTGCTTTTATATTCTTTACTTCTGATTTATATTTCTCTTCATTGTTCTTTAATGACTTTTGTAATTGTTTAATATCTTCTTTCAATGAATGTATGTCATTCAAATATTGAACATTATCTAATTTATATTGCCTTAATATAATATTCTCATTCTGCAATTGTTGTAGATCTTTTTCCATTTTTGGTATTTGTTTAAGTTGAGTATGTAATTTTGAATTGTCTGATTTAATTTTGATAATCTCATTATCTTTTTCATTGTTTAAATTCATAATATTATCTAATTTAGATTCTAATTCTTCTTTTTCTTTTTGAATCAGATTAATTTGTTTCATTATTTCTTCTTTTTCATCTGTCAGTTTCTTTATATTGTCTTTATTTTCATTCTCCATATTTTCTACCTCATTCTTATAATTTGAAATTAATTCATTCTCATTCTTTTCTAAATCATTTATTTTCATCTTATAATCATTCTCTAAATAATCAATTTGTTTCTTATAATCAATTTCAATTTCATCCATTTTCTTTTCTTGTGATTTATGTAATTGATATAATTCATTATATGATTTATTTGATTCTTCCAACTGCTTTGATATGTTTTCATTATCATTTTTTACTTCTTCTATTGTGTCTTTCAATTCATTAATATAATCATCAAAATTAGATATATCTGATTGTAATGGATAGCTTTTTAATTTTAAATCACTTACATTTGTCAAATTACTCTTATAATCTATTATTTCAGTTGAATTGATTGAAAAATTTCTATTCTGATTGAAATATATATTCTTCAAACCATATTCTTTAATATCCAAATATTCATTACTTAAAATATCTTCTGTTCGATTTTGTATCAACTCTAAATTGTCATAATTATCATTTATAAGATCCAAATCGTTAAAACTCTTCAACTTGAGTGTAATTTCATTGTTATTAATCACATCTATCTGCTTAATATGTTGCATTTCGTATTCTGGTGATTCATTTACAATATCAACTTCATTATTGACAATAACATTATTATCATTCTCCTTTAATGAATCAACTGAATGTGATTGAATATATTTCATTTCTACTTCATTTGTATTAGTTGATTTATCTTCATTTTCATTTTCATTCACCATTTCAATAAAGTTTATATCAATAATAGAGTTGTTATTATCACCATTAAAAACTAAATCAGTATTATAACTTTGCAATATTGTATTTTCTTCCTTGTTTTCTACAACATTCACTACTTCTTCTGTTATAATGTTCAAATTAATAATACTCTCACAATCTGTTGATTTTTCTTCTGTATTAATACCAACATTCATTTCAATATTTTCATTCTCAACCACCTTCATATCATCTGATAATATATTATTCACATTATCATAATTTATAACAACATTTTCATTCTCACTATTTTCAGGTAAATCAACTTGATTTCGATTAACATTCAAATCATTCTCTATTACTACATCATATGATACTTGATAAGTATTTTTCAATTGATGTATTTTGTCAATTATACAATCAACCATTTCGTTATTCATTATTTCATTTTTATTATCCTCAAGTATTGAATTTACAACTTCACTAGGAATTAGATCATATTCATCATTACCTCTTATTGATTCTACTATTTCACTACCTACTATTACGTTATTATCATAATTGATTATTGAATCTACAACTTCATTAGTAATAACTACATTGTCACTTTCATTTATCACTCTATTTAATAATTGATATACAACACTTTCACTACTATAACTATCAGTTTGTGTATAACTAGATTCATTTTGAATTACTACTTTCCTTTCTTCTTCTTCTTCTTCTTCTTTATTATATACATCAATTTTATCATTCATTGATATATTTAAATCAAAATTAGGAATATATGATGTAATAATTGAATTATTAAAACTTAATTCTTTATTATCATTATTAATTGCATTAATAACTTGATTTACCATAATTGTATTATTGTTATTATTAACAATATTCTCAAATGGAATAATAACTGTTGGTGTTACTAATATTTTACACTTTTCTTCTTCTTCCTTCTCTTCTTCTTCATTAGAAATTGAATTAATTGTCTTTTGTTCAACAATTGATAATGGTGTTACATTTGGAATACTTTGGATATTTTCATTTGTTATTGATAATGGAGTAATAATTGTAGATGGTGTTGTTGTATAACTAACAATTGGCACATTAATTACTGAATTTTCATTATTAACAATTGAATTAATGTTTTCACTATTCACAACATGATGATTTATTTCTGGTGTTATGAAATTGATTGTTTCATTAACAGATAACTGTGATTGATCTGAATCTACAACAACAACGTAATTCGAAGAATTATTAGTAATGATTGATAATTCTGGATCTAAATATTGTGATGTAGTTAAATAACTTGAAACTTCTAATGATTCTTGTTGGGATGGTATGATAACAGGATTTTCTATAATTAATCTACCATTATTTTCTATATTATCAGATGATACTTCAAATTTTGAATTAATTGTATTATATTCTACAACTACTAATTCATTATTGTGTAATAAATCAATATTATAGTATGAATTAACAATAGATAATCCTTTATTATTATCACTTCTAACATTAATACTATCAAATTGAATCATCTCATTATCATCTTTTACACTTCCTTCTTGATTTATTATAGATTCAATCTTATTTAATACAGATAATTCAGGTGTTACAAAATGTTTATTAATTGCATCATAATTACTAATTGAAAGTTTCTCTTCTTTTGTAAATGACATTTCTTGTTGAAATACACCCAATAACATTTCTTCCTCTTCATTTAAAATACTAATCTCATTTTCTGTTGTTCTTAATTCTACTGAATTATTTTCTATATCCAAATTCTCAAACTCAACTTTTATATTTTCCTTATTATCAATAAGAGATATTGTTTCTAGTTGTGTAATTGATAAATCATCTATAGGTTGATAATAATTAGTTATTTCGTTAATTACATTCATTTGAGGTATAATTTCTTTTTCATTATCATAACTAATCAAAACAACTAAATCATTCTCACATATACTTAATTTTACATCATCAACTAAAACATCAATTGTATTATCATTAACATTAACACACTCTTTCTCAGATTGTTGTATTGTTAATATCTGATAGTTACTTATTTCTAATTCTCTTTCATTATCATTTATAACATCTACATCACTATTTATAACTTTTACTTCGCTTATGTCATTAACTACAACATCAATTCTCTCATCACAATAAACATCCAATTCTACTGGTTTTACTACAACATCAACAATATCACTATAAGAAGCTTGATTTTCTTCAGAGTATAACATCACATCTGTTTTATTCTCTAATCTTGTCAATTCAATTTCTTTGTTTATATTTGAAATAATTGGTTGATCAATTCTTGTTAAAATATTATCTTCCAGTTTATTGACTAAACTTTCATTCTCAACAATACTCATTTCTAAATCATCGTGTGTATTGATATTGATAAAATCATATTCTACTTTGTGATTATTCTCATTTTGAATAACCAAATTCATTTCTTCAGATTTATTGACTAACTCAACATCATCCTCTTTAATATTGATAGATTCATTCTCTATCTTTACCAATTCTTCATCTTTATGTAAGGATATTGGATTATACACTATTACACTACTATTCTTATCATTTAGACTTTCAATATAATTGTCATTTACTGATAATTCCAAATCACTATTAATCAAAATATCATCTTTACTATTAATGATTGTCATTTCATTTTCTTTCTCTACACTATTAATAACATCTAGATGATAATCAGTAGTATGACTTAAATCAATTCCTTTAGAAAGTATGTTTATTTCTTCACACTTTATCTCCTTATTCTGTTGATAATAAACAATATCAATTACATTTGTGGTATAATCTAATTCTTTCTCTTTTTCATTATTTATATTGATCACTTCATTCTCTATTACGTTTAAATCTGTTTGAGATATTAAATCAATTCTTTCATTCATTACCTCACATTTTGGTTGATTATTTACTAAATCAATATTTGACATTCCAATAAACTTCATTTCATCATTTAATCCAAATTCATTTGTATTATCAATAACATCAACTGATGAACTTGCTAAGTTCAATTCTATATTATCACATTCAACTTCTTCATATGTCAATGTAATAGTCTTTCCAGTTTGAAGTGAAAAATCTTTCATTTCATTCACAATACTAGTAGATTGACTTGAAACAAAACCTAACAAAATTGGAGATGTATTAATAGCTTCACATACAACATCTAATTCTGGTAATTCATATTCAGATCTTATGATTGTTGGTAAAATGGCTATATCATTCATTTCACTATTTGTTAATACTTTTTCATTTTCTATTCTATTCAAATATTCAATATCACTATTATTATAACTCAATAGAACTGGTGAAGAATTAATTTCTTTATCCTTTGTTTCAGCTTCATATTCAACATCTAATTCTTCAACAATAGTTGTCAATTCTATAGTTTCATTTTCTGAATGGATTATTGAAGGTAAAATTGTTATATTATTCATTTCGCTATTTGTAAAAACTCTTTCACTCTCTAAACTATTTAAGATTTCACTTTTAACACTATTAGTCAATAATACTGGTGATGAGTTTGTTTCCTTATCAGCATATACATCATCAATTATCATGTCTATCTCTTCATTCATAAAATAATCCAACTTTGGTTCTTCTTCTACATTCACATCTACACTATTGTCCATAACAATCATTTCTGCTTCATTTCTTAATGACATTACAGATAATTCATTAACATTTATCATTCTTTCTTCATTGATAAAATCACTACTTATATAAGAGATAAATTTCATCGATTCTTCATCTTGCCTTTCTTTATTGATGTGTTTATGATTATCAATATATCTATTCAATTCATTAATCTTTGCTTTATATTGTTCAACATCATTCTTATGTCTTATTTTCAACAACATCATTTCTGATTCAATATCATTTACCTTTTTCTCCATTTCCTTTATAACATCTTTATTAGGATTTACACTTTCATTTGCATTGACTATTTCAATCTCATCAAATACCATCAATTCTTTAATTATATCTTCATCATTTTTGAGATTATTCAACTCTTTCATATCTTCAATATATTCCTTCAAATTGGTAATTTCAGATTGATAAATCTGTAATTTCTGATTATTGTTTTTATTTTGATCATTTAAATCTTCTATTTGTACTTTCAATTTATTGACAAATTGTCTTTCATTACTTACTTCACAATGTAATTCTGTATTTGTATTTCTTAACATTTCAATCTCTTTTAATAACTTCTGTTTTTCTATTTCATAATCATCATTCTTTTTATTACTTTCCATTTCATCTTTTTTCTTTAATTTATTAACCTCTTCCAACTTCCTTTCTAATTGGTTGATATAATTCTGTTGATTATTGATAATCTCATTCTGTTGATTGTTATTTATTTGTTCTAACAATTGTTTATTTTCTGATTGTAATTTTTCAATTTCATTATTCTCTTCATCAATAATGCAATTTCTTTTTTCTAATTCCTTTTGTAACTCTGAGAATATGATTGTAATATCATCTTTTATCTTTTCTTTTTCACCTTCCATTTTTGATTTTTCTTCTTGGTATAAATGTAACAAATTCTCTATTTGATTAGCTATTGTTTCTTTCTCTGCATCATTTAAAGGATTTTGATTGGATATTTGATGGATTAAATTGATTCTATCTCTTTCATAATCAAGACATCTTGTTTGATATAACTTATTCAAATCTTCTAACTTTTGATTTTCTGATTGTAATTTAGATATATCTTGTTGACATGATTGAATTGTAGGGATAATTTCATTTGATTCTTTTACTTTGCATTGTGTATTTATATCATTTATCAAATCTAAACTATTTTGATACACATCACTCAATGTATTATAATTTGTACAAACCTCATTGTATTTCTTCTGAATTTCTATTATCTCATTATCTTTTGAATTATTCAATTCTTCCATACTCATATCACATCTTTCTTTACACTCATTATATTTTGATTCATAATACTGTTTATTTGACTCTAATTGTTCTGATAATGTACATAATAAATCATGAAATGAGATTGTTGTATTTTCTAAAGTCTTATTATCATTATTCAATATATTTTGTATTTCTTTCTGCTTTTCTATAATATTCTTTAATTGTGTTATTTGTTCATCATTATCATAGAATAAACTATCATTTTGTTCAACCAATTCCGTATTTTCTTGTTTTAGACCATCTATTTCATGTTTCATATCTTTTATTTTACTTTGTAATGATGAATTCTTTTCTATTAAGTCTTTATTATTCTGCTTTAATGTATTTAGTAAATTCATTGTTGAATCATTTAGATTGATATTTTCATTCAATTTTTCATTAATTATACTATTCTCTTTCATCAATTTTTCATTGTTACTATTTATTTCAATTAATTGTCTTTCTTTCTCTAATAACATATTTTTATATTTATTTATTTCATTATTCTGCATTTCAATTGATTTATCTTCTGTTTCTTTCAATTTCATTTCCAATGAGTTTATTCTTTCTTCATCTTGTTTCTTTGTATCATTTAATTTATTGTTTATATTTGTAATTGTTCTCTTAAAAGCTTCAACCAAATTCTTCATTTCTTTTGTCTTTGAATTTGTCTTTTCTAATTCATTTTTCAATGAATCAATCACATTCTTACAATTAACATGATTCTTTGAAAATTCTTCATATTCTTTCAATATTTTTTGATAATCTTCAGAGAGTTTATTAAATTCGTTTTGAAGATTCTTTAATGTATGTTTTAACACATCTATTTCATCTTCTAACTTTCCATTTGAATCCATTAACTGTTGTATATTTGTTTCAAGTTCATTCTTTAAATTAATTTCATTCTTTAATCTTTCTTCTAATTGTTGAATTTCTATTTCATAAGATGTCATTTGAAGTTCTTTGTCTTGTATAGAATTCTTTAAATTCTGATTCTCATCTTCTATATTAATTATATCATTTATAAATGTTTGTGTTTGTGATGTTTCGTCTTTCAATAATTCATTCTCATGTTGTAATAGTTTTATTTTCTCTTCACTTTTCATAATCATACTTTTAACATCATTCAATTCATTTTCCTTTGATTTTCTTATTTCATCACTTTCATTTAGCTTTTCTTCTAATTCTACTTTTTCTTTTTCTAATGAGTCAAGTATTACTGCTACTTCCTGCACTTTATTCTCTAATTCATTTAAACTACTTCCATAAGTCTCTTTTGATTTTTCTTCTCTTATTTCAGCTTCTTTCAGTGATTGTGATAATTGTTTATTGTTTTCAATCAATTTATTCATATTATCCTTTAGAATTTCATAATTCTTTAGCTCCATTTCATTTTCCTTTTCTATTTCCTTATAAGATTTGAACAAATTATCATATTTCTTAGTTAAATTAATTTTCTCATTTTGTAATAACTGATTATTGCTCTTTAATACTGTTATTTCTTTCTCTAAATCTTTATTTATCTTTTTCTTATAATCATCCAACTTTTGCGCAAACTGTTGTAATGAAACAACTTCTTCTTGTAATCCATTAATAATAGCATCTTTATCTTCACTTACCATTTCATTACTTTCTTCTAACTCTTTTATTTTCTCTTCTAATTCTTTGATTCTATCTCTATAACTATCTATTTCCATATTCAACTCATTATTCTCAGTTTCAAGGTCTTTTATATCCTTCTGTAGTTTAGTATAATTTGCTATATAATCTGTTGTTTTGTCTAATAACATACTTGGCATTGTTTCACTAAAACTTACGATAGATTGTGAATTATCATCCATCATTTCATTCACAGTTGTATTTGATTTGTATTTATTACTTTCCTGCAATTCATTTATCTTTTGTTTTAGTGTGTTTATTATATTCACACTTTCTTTGTCTTTCTTTTCTAGTATTGAATGTAATTGTGAAATCTGTGTTTCTAATTGTTGATTTTCCAGTTTCAAATCATTATAATTGTCGATATTCATTATTTCAGTTTCATTATCTATTGGAGAGAGTTGTTCCTGTGAAGATGGACTGATTATTGAATTATTATTGAAATTTGATTGTTTTATTTGTTGTTGTTGTTTTAAGTGTTGTGATGGATCAACTTCAAATGTTATTTCACTTATTAAATCAGATTGATCCATTAGACTCTTTGGTACATTCAAAACTGGTTTTTGATATAATTTTGATGAAGATGGAGGAAGAGGTGTAGAGAATGAATCATTATTACTATTATGTTCATTACTTTCACTCAATCTATCATGCAATTCTTTTACTAGATTCTTTAATTCATCTTTCTCTTGTTCTAACTTCTTATTTTTAATATAATAATCATCTTTTTCAACAGTTACATTATCATAACTTTGTTGTAATTCATTCAATTGTTTTTCATAGTCATTTTGTATTTCTTGTATTTTTAATTCGCATTCTTCTTTATATTGTTTATTCTCTTTTATTATAGATTGTAAAGCATTTTGCATTTCATTCTTTTTGCTTAAATATTGTTGATTAATTCCATTCATTTCATTTTGAAAATAGTTGGCTTTTTGGTTTGTTTCTTCACATTTGTTTATTAATTCAGAAATGCATTTAAAATTATAACTATCTATCTTTATATTGTTCAATATATTCAATTGATTCTCATTTTTACTACCATTTTTCATATAACTTGTTACTGTATTTTCTATCAATGTTAATAGAGATTTGTATTTGTTAATATCCAATTCATAACTTGTTATATTACTATTCTCTTTATTCTTAACTTGTGACTTTAAATTATCATTTTCAATTATTAAATTACTCCTTTGTCTATCTAAGTCAATTATCTGATTCTTTAACTCATCATTATTGTTACTCAAATCTTCATTCAATGACTTAATTTCATCATATTTCTGTCTTAGAAATGTATTATCAGCTTGTAATTTACCATTATCAGCAGATAATCTTTCAATATAATCATTCTGCGATTTATTCTCTTTCTTCAAATTCTATTTAATAAATAGAATAATATATTATACTTGTAGCATTTGATCAATAGTTTCATTAGTTATTCCTCCATGTAAACCAGTATCAATATGTGTATTAACAAATGGATCATTCTGAATACTTCTTGCATTAGATGAATATTCTAATGACTTGATAGTTTGTGGGTAATAGTTCTTACCTGATCTTACTGTAGTTATCATAATTGTTTTACTATTTCCACCTATTGAATCTTTTAAAATGTGTGTTAACTTTGAATTTCTGTATATATAAGATTTTTCAGTCTATATATATAACAATAAATAATGTATAATATAGTATATATTTATACCAATGATTCATCACTTGATAATGTTGATAATAAATGACCAATAGAAAAGAGTGACTTATTAATTGATTGAGTTTCTTTCTGTCTTTCTCCTTCTACACCAGATTGTTCCATATTTTCACTTCCAGCTAAATCAATAATTGCTAATTTCCCACTATCAAATGATGATTCACTTGTATGGTGATTTATTTTGATTATTAGTATTGCATGTGATCTAGAACTTTCTGTATTTAAATTGGTTGCAGCTGTTGCTCTAAATGTATTTCCATAACTTATTAAACGAATTGCATCTGCTATAGAATTGATCTTAAACTCTATTTCACTCTCTGATTCATAACTTATTCCTGAACTATTATCATGAATGAATACTTTTTCTAGTTTCTTATTTTGATCTTTCTTTGAGTTTTGTGGGAATGTAAATGATTGAGATGAAGTTGTGGAAGAGATTGAAGATGAACGAGTACGATCAAATAAAGGAACAGATGATGGATTTTGTGATAATGGATAATTACTATATCTATCAGTGTAACTTGTAAGTAAATTATATAATTCGTCATTGTATAGTTGAAAATAACTCATAAACAACTCATAACTTTCATCAATACTGCTGAATATTGTTTCTAATGATCTTGGTATTATACCTCTACTATTTGAAGAGAAATTTGTGTTAATTGTTTTGATATAATCTGGAGGTCCCATTACTGTATGTGTTTTTCCAGAGCCAGTCACTCCATAGGCGAATATTGTACTGTTGAATCCTTGTAATGTTGAAAGTACATACGGTTGTATGAATCTATATACATCCTGTTGTTCTGCACTTTCAGAAAAGACTTTGTCGTATGTGTAATTTCGTTTCAGCTGGTGATTATCAACAATTCTATTATATTTTGTAATAATTGTTTATATACAGTAAATTCTTATTATTTTTAGTATCAATGTCTTCAATAGTTAATGACTTATCTCCTACTACTGATAAACATTTTTTAGCTTCTTCATATGCGTTTCTCTCTAATTATATAACCTCCAAATAATATACCTTTTCGAACTCGAACCACTACATGTATTGGCTCTTTTGATGATGGTTTCATTTATAATTTAATTAAACTCTAGTTAAAAAATAGAAAAATAATTATTATAACAGCTATATTTTTATAAAACGAATATAATTCTTATAATCTCAAAAATTAAAACGAATATATTTTTCATTGACAGTTATTCCTTGTTCTTCCTTAAATATCCTATCTAATCTTAGTTTATAACCATATTTAGAGTAAGTATACATTAAATATTTAATAAGTGGTCTATTTAATTTAGATGTCAAGTATTAAAGGAGTTCTTGATAAAGAAGGAGTTAATGCTAAAAATATATACAGTTATTATGTAACTACATCCTATTCAGCAGTTGTAAAGTCTAATATTGGATCAAATAATACAAATGATTTAAATCACAATACTCAAACTGAGAGTCAATCAAAACCAAAAAATATTACTACTAAAAGTGATACTGCTTCAAAACCCCTGAAAACACCAACTAAACATACCAAATCAAGATCATCAATTAGTAGTTCTGTATATTGTTTACTATAATTGAATAGCCATCTGTAGAATATAGTGGTGTAGATCGTCTATGGTTCTATACATTCAGACAAACCAATAAAGCCATAGATGAGTTATATTACTTATGTGAACATGAAAGTAATATTATGCAATGTCAGCAAGCTAAAATGGTACTTACTAGTGCTGTTAATGACTTTGAAAAACTAATAGAGAGTTTAAAAACACAAATTACTCAAGAATCAACACAAGGTAAAAGTTGTGTAGCATGGGAAATACCAAAAAGAATTCCTTCTATTCAACCATCAGAAATCCCCTATTTAAGTGAAAAAGAAGGTGAACCAATATCAATTGAGTATAATATATTCATTTATTATATATTATTTATTAGCATGGATATAAATGCAAGAGAAAGTTCAACTAGTGGATTTTCTCCAAAAAGATATTCATTCACTGGCTCGTTATCTTCACCAGGAAATTCAATACAAAAGAAATTTGAGAATAGAAAATTTACATCTCCATCCAACTCATTTGAAAAACAGTTGGAAAAACAAAAAACAGCTGAAAAGAATAGAGAAGCATTAGAAAATCAAAGAAGTGAAAAATTGAAAATCACTGATCAAAAGATTGATGAAATTAATCTTAAAAGAGTATTTAATAATTATATATAATAAATAATAATAGAATAAACAAAATCAAGAGAAAATTATGAAATATCAAAACAAAATTGAAAGTGCTGGTAATAGAAGAGATCAAAATATAGAATCTATTAGAGAGAAAGCAAGAAAAGAGAATTCAAAAATACCTGAAAGTGGAGAATTAGAGTTTTTAGATCAACAAAATAATTCTATTAAGAAAGCGACAATCATCAATAAATTAGAAGAAAGTGAAGAAAGAAGGAAGAAAATATTAAATGAGAAAGTAAATAGAGCAAAATTAGTTGGTGAAAAAGAGTATTATATATATTATTTTTGAATAATTCTTTTTATATAGTGAATCAACATCTCCTCATTCTCGTAAACAATATTCTACAGTATAATAATCATATTTTAATATATATATAGCTTATTATTCCTAAGATGATATGTATTGATGCTAATAACATAACAAAACTACAACAAGAAGTGAAGAAATTAAAATCCAAATCAAAAAGAATAAAGAAAACAATTATTTCAAAGGATGTTAAATGGGAAGAAGAGAATGAAGCTGAAAATCAAAAGTTTAAATATAATACACTTGCAATAGAAATAGAAAAATTATATACACAAAATCCATTAGATTGTCAAATAACCAAACTTGAAACAGTATTAAAGATAATAGTAAAAACTATTCAAATTGATCCAGCAATATTTTTATCAATCAGAAACTGTAATATAATCGAAAAACTACTCAAATTCATAAGTCAAATCTATTTAGAAAAGAATCTGAATCTATCTTATTCAGTGATAAAAATATTAAGTAAAATATTAACAAATGATGTGAAAACATGTGAATATATTGTTAGTAATGATATTTTCATAACATTTTTAAATCTGACAATGTGGGGAATATCCACATCAATTGATGATTTAGATGTATTATGTTATATAATAATGATATTAAGAACACTTTATAAAGTAGATATTACTAATAATAATCTTATAAAAGAAAGACTATTACTTGGAATTGAATATTTATGCAGTTGTGGATTTATGAGATATTTGTCAAGCCGATTTGAAGTATGGAGAGAATGTTTACCTATCACAATGGATTATGCATGTTTATTACAAAATTGTATTGGATTATTAGAGATATGGACTCAATTATCGTACATATATTATTTATTATTTATTATTAGAATACCAAAAGAATTCAAATTAGATAATAAAAGTAGTCAAATCACATTATTCAATGAATTAAGAGAAACAAATATAAGTAACTTAATGTCATTAATGCTATCATGGATTATGAAAGCTGCACCACCTCCTACTAATAAAAGTATTATTCATACATTGCCTGAGAATGTAATTATTGTAACAACTACTGGATTGAAAGTATTGAATAATATTGCTATTCAAGAAATATCATTATTTCAAGTATATAATATCATAATATTTTATTTATTTAATTAATATAGAATGAAGTTGGATCTACAGGTATGTCAGTGGAATACCAACACTCTATTAGGTTTTTAATGACTCATTTGTTAGAGTTATGGAAAACTGAAAAGATAGATAAAGACAGTGAGAATTTATTTGCTTTATTGTTAATCAATCAAGGATATATGATGGTAGGTAATCCATTAACTCAACAGATGTTTAATTGGGGTTTACCTCCAACTATTGCACAACAAATGTGTCAAATACCAATTAAGTATTTCATTGATAATAGATACAAAAGCAGTTTATTCCCTACTTTCTTATCGTTGATTTATAAGAATGAAAGCAATAATATTGTGTTATTTGAGCAATTTGATCCAAAATTCTTAATAGATTATTTAGAAGAATTGAAAAGTAATCCAAATTTCGAAAAGAGTATTTTTTTTATGTATTATATTATATATTTAAATAGATATACCTGAATGGATGTATTGTGAAAATAGATTTCCAAGAGAATGGTGGGATGATGCAATACATCAACTTAAGAATTATACAGAATGAGATTTAATATATAAGAATAACATCTATTTTTATGTGTACTGTTGATAAAATCAATAAAATAAAACAAATATAAATGGATAAGAGAATTTTTAAGAAATATATCATCACAATCTATTTTTAAATTATTTCAACTATTCTATTTTCTTTAATTCTTCAACTTTGCTTGCAGCTGGGAATAAGTACTTCTTGATATAAAAAGATCCAAACAAACAAATCATAGTAATCATATATAAAGTGATTCCTATGTTTATCCAGATAGGAGTACCACATCCTTGTAAATACCCTAACACAGCTTGTACAGCAATAATCACAAACTGTAAAATCTGTAATCCAGTTAAATATCTAGCCCATTTGCCTTTAATACCCATTGATGTTAATAAGTAATGAGTGTACATTAACACGTGAATGAATGAGTTCAAAAACATAGCTAATGAAGTATCACCAAATAATTCATATGTTGAGAAGGTTAATGTAATAAAGGTAATTGAGGAATGATGGTAAATATGTAAAAATGTTAACTGACGATAATTCTTTCTCAATATAAAGAAGAAAGTATCCATAAACTCAAAATACTTCTGTACATAGAATACATAATGAACTAACAGCATTGGCTTAACGGCTGGATCTGTAAAATCAACTTCATTACAAACAAATCTCACTGGCCTTGTTATTGAATAATGTATTGTACCATAAACACAATAGGAAGCCAAGCATATGCAAATAACATTATAAACAGCCATAATTGGTCTTAGATGAGTAAATGCTTCTCTTTTCTTCATATACTGAAGAAGTGCTAGAATTCCTAAGAAATACAGCATGTTTAAGTATAGACAAGAATTGTAATCATACAATGGGTATGACGGTTGGATACCTTCTATAGTACATATAGATAAAATAGAATTCTATACGCTCAACTCTCTGATGCAATAAATCATTAGATTCAGCTAAACTTGAACGAAATTGATCGAGTAATCCCATTTCAAATACACTTCTTCAGAAGAAGATCGTGTTGAGTAATAGAATAATTTGTGATGTAATACAAGCTTGCTTGACAAAAAGTTGTAATGTTTTTGTTTTTGTTTATTCATTGTAAATATGAATATGTGAATGTATGTGAGATAGAAATGAATATAAACTCTTATAATTTTTGTAAATATATTTACATTGCATGGAATCTCATAATTATCTTTCTTTTAATTACACAAAACTCTATTGAATCAGCCATACTTTTATAATTTCTATCTGAAATAGCAAAATTCTACTTACATTCATACTAAAATCAACATTTTTTAATCTCAAAAATTGAATAATGGCAAAAGCTGGTAGAGCAAAGTTCAAGAATGCTCCAAAACTATCTAAATGTATTATTTGTCATGCTTATGATGTGTAGCTACAAAAGAACCTTCTAAAGTAGCAGATGTACCACTATCAAGGTATATTGTATTGATTTACTGTTTTAAGAGGTCAGAAAAAACGAAAAGAGAAATTGATGAAAGAAGAAAGGAAGAAACAATTAATTCAATCAATAAAAAGAGATATTACTGAAAAAGGGTATGTGAGGTAATGCATTATTCTTAAATAGATTAATAAATAAAAATAGTAAAGCAGAAAAACAAGTGTTAGATTCAAAACCTAAGATTAACTCATTAGCAAATTCAACAACGAAAGTATTATTTATTTATATATATTGAGTATAGAAATCGCATAGAAAGGGAATAACTAAGCATACTAACAAAAATAAGATAGTAATGGAAGGAATGAAGCAAATGAACTCATTATTGAATACTACAAACTCAGATGATATTTTTTCAACAATTTTGAATAATATAGAACAATCAACAAAATAGTTTTTTTAATATTTACTCTTTTAAGTTTGTTATTTGTCATATCTTTCTTTTTCTATAATTATTTTTTAATATTCAAGGTTATACAAAAAAATAGATAATTTATCACAACATTATAATTTATGACTTCTTTTCCTCCTGTTGAGGAAGAGATTGTTCAAGATTTGACAGTGCTCTTTTCGCTTGTTGCATTACTTTTTCATTCGTACTACTCAATAACGATTTAAGTGTTTCAACACCACCAAGGGATATTATTTTTTTCTGATTCTCTTTATTTACTGATAAATTTCTCAAAGCTCGAGCAGCTTGAGATTGTAAATCTAAATTTGGTTTCTTGGAAGCATCAATTATTGGTTCTATTCCTCCTAATTTACCTATTTCTACTTCATTAACATCATTCACAGCTAGATTTGCTAAAGCAGCTATTGCTTCAATTTCTACACCTACATTTTCTGATTTAGCAGCTGCTATTAATGGTGGTAAACCACCTGCTTTAGTTATTAATTCTTTATTGTCATCTAAACAAATAGAACTTAAAAAAAATAAAAAATACTGTTAACACCTAAATTTGCAAGTGCTTTTGCAGCTTGTCTTTGAACTTGATCACTTGGTGAATTCAAAAGGGTTATAATCATTTCAATTCCACCATTTTGAGCCATTACAATTTGGTTGGTTATATTCACAGATAAATTTGCTAAAGCATGTGCAGCTAGTCTTTGTACCTCAATATCAGAGCTTTTTGTCAGTGGTAATAATAATTTCAACCCACCTAGTTCTACTATTTGAACTTGTCTTTGTGCTATTTGAATTAAAATCTACATGAATACGTTGTATAGCCTCATTTGCTAGTCTTTCTGCAACTTCTCTCTGCAATTCAGTATCTGCTGATTGTGCATATACTATAAGTCTTTGCAAATTTATTCTAACTGACTCACAAAACGAATCATCTACAAAATGTGAAGTAAATCTATACCTGATCCCTCAGATAAGATATCTGATTCTTTTGATTCACTACTTCCCATGAAAATAAATAAAAAAGAGAATCGGTTTTGATTTAGTAAAAATTACTTGAATTGACATGTCAAAAACAAAAATAAAAAATGTAAAATTATTGGCTTTTAACACTATTTACACTCTTTCTATTAATAACAGATTGTCTCATCAATGCTGCAGCTTTCTGTCTTTCCATTCTATCAATTACTCTAAATTGTGAAGTTCTCTTCGAAGTTCTTACACTCTTTGATTTTCTGCTTTGTGAAAAAGATCTTTCAAAAATACTATTATCTAATGTTATTTCTAGTGGTAGTTTTGTTTCTAATTTCTTCTTCTTCTTTACCACTTCCTTATATAGTATCTTTCCTGCAGTTTCTCTGTTAGATTGAGGAGGCCTTAAGTATGGTGGTAATAGATATTTAGTAACTGATCCTTTTGTTGTATCAACTGGATATTCTATTGGACAACCCTGGAAAATCAAATCTAATATTTTCATAGTCTAAAAATCAATATATAAATAAAACAAATATACTAAATGTGGAATTGGATTATCTTTCATATTAATCTTGATTGAATATTTGGGTAAAATATGATAAACATTAATAATTGCTCTTCCTCCCACTCTACCTATCATATTTCCCGTTAAATTAATAATCTGCAATGAAGTGTTCCTTAGTATACCATTACAAAATGGTATTACTCCTTTTGAAGTGATTCTATTAGAACTTAGATCAATCTCTGTTAAGAATGGGCAAAATGGAATTATTTTACTCAATTTTCTTACTCCTTTATCACCAATTTCATTTCCACTAAATCCAATGCAAGTCAATCTTTGATATGTCTTTAAGGATGGAACAAATTTAATAAAACCTAAATCAGTAATTCTACATCTATTCAATATTATCATCTGCATTTTAGCAAATCTTGTAACTAGATAATCTGAGAGATAATGTTCAACCAATTTCAAACTTGCATCTCCTAATGGATTATCTTCAATTAACAAAGTCTAATTGAGTATTATTAATTACATATATATATATATATATATATATAATACTTGTGGAGTATAAGTATAACATCTCAAAGTCTCGATTAAATTATTCATTCCAATTTCATTTATCATATTCTTTGCAAATGCTATTGCTTCAACTGTAAAACACGATTTCAATCCTTGTGATAATCTTCTAATACCTTTATCATCTATTGTTCCTTCACCAATTGCTAATGTGTGTAAGAATTCACTATGTGGTAATAAATCTGTTATAATTGAAGCCTATATATTGATGATAAACTAATATTTTATACATCATTATTTGTTATTGTAACTCCATCAATTAAGACATTATTTCTTTCAAAACCTGTAAGATTCTCCCACCATCTTGCTTCAGGTTGACTATTATAATAAATAAATAAAATGAAAAAATATACTCTAAAGGCTTCCAATTGGTTGTTTTTAAATCATAAGCAACCATTTTGAATGATCTAATTGGTAATAATGGTTTATAATGTCCTGTTCTCATTTGTTGTGCATTTGCATAACTGAATAATTGATCAACTTTAAATCTTTCATTAAATCCTCTCCATCTAAATCAAAATAAATATATATTCAAATATAAGAAAAATACAATTTCTGAAATGATGTTGCAGCATTTTGAATACTTTCATACTCAGCTTTTTCTAATGATCTTAAATACTCTACAAGCTTCTTTGCATTATGCCTTCTTACAATGGATTGTATTTTTATTGCCGCTTTTGTATATTCTAAATATAATTTATAGTTCTTTCTGGTATGATAACCTCTATATTTTGTTTGTATTACTAAAGCTGCATGATATAATTTCTTTCTTAACTTTCTTCTTTCTATCATTTGAGTTTTCACTTGTTTTCTAACTCTATATCCTCTCCATCTATACACATAATAATACTAATAATAATAAATTCATACACTCTTTGAATGGTAGAACATGCCAACATCTGTCTTTTTGCTCTTTTAATTGATTTGAATATCTTTTGAGCTTGTCCAAAGGCTGATAAACTTAGTCTTGTTTTATAACCTCTGTATACTCTTTGTATATTTGTAGCAGCTGCTATTTGTCTTCTCTTATTCTCAATTGCTGCCATTGCTGCTTTATAACTATTTAATAAATATATATGTGATTTATGTTTATATATACTTTTTATCTCTTTCTCTTTCTTCTAATCTTTTTAGTTTTGATGTTGATGGTTTTGCTCTAATATATAATTATAATATAAACTAAAATAAAATATACAATCTTGATTTTCTTGGTTCAAGAGATGTAGAAGTATTAGAAAGTTTTGAATTTCTTGCCATTGTACTCTTTCTATGTTTCATTGGTGAAAACTGTGATATAATTGAGATTCTACTAGTTCTATTGGATGTTGAAACATTATCAATTAAAGGACTTCTTACTCTTTGTGTGAACTTTCGTTTAATGTTTAATATATCTTCTGTAAACCTCTGATCATCAGATTTATATGTTGCTACAGATGCTCTACTTAAATCATTATCTTCTTCTTCTTCTCCTGCTCCAGTAGCAATTGATTTTAATTCTCCCACTTTATCTTCTTCTTCCTCATCTACTTCACTTACAGGCTGAACTTCATCACTTTTTACATTTTCTTCTGATACTTTTTCTTCTACTTCTTCTTGTTTTACTTCAAATTCATTCTTTTCATTCTCATTTTCTTCATTTTCTTTTTCTACATCATATTCACTATGTGGTTCAACTTCATCGACTGGTTGTTGTTGTTCTTCTTCTTCACTGTTATTCTCTGTACTGTCTTTATCTATTTCTACTGGTTCTGGATTATCTACAATATTTAATAAATGAGCTAATTGTCTATGCATTGATTGATCTTTTAGATTATTCAAACATCTATTCAAAAAATATAAATATAAATAATATTATATACAATTCTGCAAATTGTTTTTGAAACGATTTAGCTGAACATGTTCCTAATTTAAAATATAACTCATCAGATGGTTTATCAGATCTTTTCAATGCTTCTAAAAAGAAATCCATAGCTAATGTAAAATATCTCAATTTCATAAAACTTTTACCATAATAAAACCAAGTCTTTTCATCAGCATACCATTCCTCCCATCGACTGTAATGATATCTTGTTTCATCACGTATTTTATTGTCAAATGTTGCTTTGTATAATCTTGTATTCTTTGGACTATTTGATTCTTCTAACGTTCTAGCTAATGCCATATAATAATCTTGTTCTTCCAGTTTATAAGGTATTTTTGTACTTAAATGTTGAAGATAATCAATTGATTTTCTGTACTGTTTTAAGTATTTAAGTATGATTGCTGCTTCAAATATAACATTTGGTAGAAATTCATATGTTGGAAATCGAGTTATAATTGTTGATTCAATTTGTAAAGCTCCTGAATACACTCCATATTCATAATAGACCATACTCACTTTGTGTAATAACTGAGCATTTCCTGCATTTATTAAATATTTTAATGCAGTGCTAAACACTTCCTGACATAACTCAAGATAATTGTAATTGTCTGTTTCTTTATAAAGTCTATAATAACATTCTCCCAGTAATCTGAACATCTCACCTTCTGTGTTATTGTGTTTATTTATATTTGGAGTCATATCTGCGACTGTTTGAAGGTATTTGGCACATTTCTTTATATTGTCATTTCCTGTTTAAATATAAATTATACATTATAAAATACTATAATAATTATAACCAATTTCAATCAGTTCTTTCACTGGAACACCAGTTAAAGAGTTATCATCTGATTTCACTAGATCAATAATACATAATTTCATACACTTATCTAATTTTTTGGGTTTCGCTGATTTATTCATCCGATGTCAATCAAAAAATAAAAAAAATAAAAAATAAAACCACACTAGTCGTTTCATGTTGTGAAACGGATTCATTTTTGGATTAGTTATCGAATTAATATTCGTTTTATAATCATTTCAAAATAAAAAATGAGTGTCAAATTGGTTATGGATAATGGAGGAAGTAGTATAAAATGCGGATATGCTGGTGATGAAAACCCAAAAATGTATTTCTATTGTTATACAACCGTTAGTGATTTATTAAATGCAACGGCATATGTTACAAAAACATTATTTCATCTTGTTGCTGATGAAATTAAGACAAAAGTTAAGCAAAAGTCTCAATTGAGATATCATTTGCCTTTTGAGAGGTATGTATAATTCTTTATGTTTTGTTAGAGGTTATTTAACTAATTTTGATGAATGTGAAATTGTTTGGAAAAGATTATTCTCTCAAGATTTACTAAATATAGTATATACTCTGCAAACTCAAAATATTCAATAGAATTGTCAAGATACAAGTCTGTTTATGACAGAACCATTGTTTAACTTTCGTTCAATACAAGAAAAAACAGCAGAAATGGTGTTTGAAAAGTTTGGATTTTCTTCTTTTGCTTCTACTCCAGGATGTTTATTAGCAGCTTATTATCACAACTGTCATTTTCAAAAACCGCCAAGCTGTTGTTTAATAATTGATAGTGGCTTTAGTTTCACTCACATAATACCAATTATTAATGGAAAAATATACAAATCAGGAATTAAAAGGTATGTTTATAACATTTTTGTTTTGCCATTATTATTTATTAAATAGAATTGATATTGGTGGTAAACTGTTGACAAATTATCTAAAAGATGTTATTAGTTATCGATATTTCAATATGCAAGATGATACTTATGAAATAAATAAAATAAAAGAAGAATTATGTTTTGTGAGTTTAGATTATAAGAAAGATTTTGAAATGAGTGGAAAATTAGGTGGAAATAACAATATTGTTAAGAATTATGTATTACCAAACTATACACAATAATGGAAGGAATATTACAAGAAAATATCTCCGAAGAAATGAAGAGAACAATAAATCGACAAGATATTCAAATATTGTCATTAAAGAATGAAAGGTTTATTGTTCCAGAATTATTATTCACTCCAAATGATATTGGTATTAATCAAAAAGGTATTTGTGAAACGATTGTTGATAGTTTAAATACACTACCAAGTTATATTCATCCATTATTATTAGAAAATATCGTATTATGTGGAGGAAATACACTCTTTCCAAACTTCAAATTGAGAATTGAGAAGGATTTAAGATGTTTAATCAATGAAGATTATAATATTAAAGTTTATCAATATGATGAGTATTATTAGTTTATATTATTATTATGTTATAGAAGTCAATATACTGCATTTAGAGGTATAGTCACTCTATGCAAGCAGGTTTAATGATATTGTAAATGTATATTTTATATAATTATAATTATATATTTTTGTGAATAGTATGTTACAAAAGAAGAATATAGAGATAGTGGAATTAATTTAATGTATACAAATGAAGATGAATTTGATTTTTAAATTTTTAATAAATGTGTTTTTCTTTTAGAAACTTTGTAAAGATAAGTAAAAAAATAATTATTATATTTATATATATATTTCTTATTATAATTTAAAAATCATATAACTCATCTTCATTCTCAACTTTCAATACATTCATATTCATAACCTTTTCAATTTGCCATTGAGTTATTCTCTTTGACAATTCTTCATCATATTTCAAATCTTCAACCTTCAAAGGCTTTCCAGTAATTGGACATGTATTACCATTCTCTTTCAACCATTTCTCAATTGTATCTTTCTCAAATACTTGTCCATAAGGAGATTTCATCGGTTTTCTCATTACATGGCCATTTATTGAACAAACAAATTCTTCAGGAACATCGGATGGTTTTGGCGCTGGTTTTACTAATGGAGGTTGTTGTTGTTTCTTATTAATTCTCTTCTTATGTCTTCTTTTGGTTGTTGTTTTATCTAAATCAGGTGGTAATTGTAATGTACATTGTCCTGGACCAATGGGTGGTAAATCTCCCAGTAATGATTTTACTTTATCAGGTTTTGGAGTTGCTTTTACTGGTGATGCAATGGCTGATTTACTTTCTTCTCTTACACTTCCTGTAGTTTCATTAAATGTATCGTCCATATTGTCTGGTGGAGGTGACATTGATTCTTCACAACCTATTTAATAATAATAATAATAATATAATATATGTATACTTGGATCTTCTAAATATGAATCTAATAATCTAAATAACAATGCATAAGTCACTGTATCTCTACTAACATTAATTTCACCTGATTTTTCCAATAGATTAGTTACTTGAATCACATCTTCAATATTCAATTCACTAAATATATCACCAAATCCACCTAATATATTATGTGGCATTACATCGTCAGGTATTTCTAAATCATAACTTGGATGGAAGGAATCAATATTTGCATTGTATAATAGTAATAACGATAGAATACCTTGATGAGCTTGAAAGAACTTGGATGATTGTAATAATGGAACAGTAAAGTTTGATAATAACAACTGATTTCTATCATCACCTTCCACTCTGAAACTGATTGTACATAATAGTTTTAATGCGACAATAATACCTTGTACCAATATTGGATCTTCTACAAAAGTAGCTGCTTTGGATAATGCTGGTGCAAAATCAACTGAATTGGTGATATAAGGAATTAATATCTTGCCAGTTATAGCCAGTCTTTTTAATTAGAAAATCTCTTATATTTGTGGTAGAAGAAGAGTTAATCATGTATAAATCATAAATTCCTTGTAGTAAGTAAATGATTAATAGATGTTGGTTTAATTCTAAATCTGATTTTCGTGGTTTTTTGAAGAATCTTTCATATATTGTATCACAACAAGAAACTAAGAAGGAATTGTTGGTGAACAATTTCTATTAAATATTATATAACAATTATATATATATATACATCACACATTTTACCCATTAAATCTTGATACATTAACAATGAAGCTAATAATTGAAATGTATCGTCTGGTTTTTTAAAGTATGTATCTGGCCTGGTTAATCCATAGAATATTTTCAACATGTTATTCAATAACATATCTTCACAATCAGTAGTCTATTGATTATATAAAAATGTACAAATATACTTTTAAAATTGCTTCTACAAGTAAGAAAGCAACATCAATATCTTTATCTAACAATTCTAAAAGATCAGAAGCGGTAAATTTATAATCACAACTTCTACAAAGGATCATTACGACTAATTGATGAAACTTTCCTATTTTGGATGATTTTTTGAGATCTTTCAATGTATCATCAATAACCTCAGTTAGTCCACACTTCAATAAGTCAAGAATTAAATCTCTGACTTTTTGTCTCATTGCTAAGTTAGCTAATACCTCTAATGCATTTGTTTTAAGATCAACATTTATGTCTTTATTGTTTAATACATCAAGCTAGAGGATATACTATTAATCTATACAACTTTCTGAATTACAGCTTTTGTGGTGTCATCTTTTAATATTTTACTTGTCATGTCTTTTGTGAGTTTAAGCAACTCTGCAACTTGGCTTGCACCAAGAGCAGCAGCTGAAACATACTTTGAAAGTGACATTTTGAAATAACTGAATTTTCAAAATTTCAAATTTCTTTTTTCATTACTTCACAACAAACACAATATTTTATAGAATGAAATAGGTTATATTATCTAATGCCTCCATAAAAAGAACAACTGTTCTATAGTTATATGGGAAATTTGCATATTTAACTGCATGAGGTAATTCTTCCATACTAAATCTCTTGCAATATGATATTATTGTTTCATCTTGCACCATTGGTACTATCTTATCCAAAGTTTCATCTATTTGTTCTGGTGTAGCATGTAACAACCAACTATTTAATTATACTATCTAAATATGTTTATACTGTTTGATCGAGAATCCGTTAATTTTAATATGCTTATTAGCCATAGCTCCAGGTGGTAGAATAAGTGATTCTTTTGAATTACAACCATAATTTACAAATTGACCATCATCACTATAAATATATAAAATAAATAAGAAAAATACTCTAATTTTCTTACCAATTCTAAGGATATCTTACCTCCTTGTCCATCTACTACTAATCTTGGTAATTTCTTTCCTTTCACTAGTTCAGAGTATTTATATGTTCTTAAATAATCTTCATGGGCAATAATATTAGCTCCATTTGTGAATAAATGTTTAAATATATCCTCATAATAAGGGGTTGAAGCTACTAAGTTGATTGTCTCAATTTCTAATTTTGCACATTGTTGAATGATTGATTGACCAATTGGATTCTGTGCACCAGCTTGTAATAATACATCCTGCTTACTTAATTTCACAAAATCGTTTAAAATGTGATAAGCAGCTGCATGAGTTAATATTGTGGCTGCTTGAGCAATTGGGATAGTTGATGGAATTACACGAACATTTTCACTATCAACTACAGTTTCATGACACCAAGTTCCACAATTTGGCTTAGTAAACACAACATGGTCTCCCTCTTTCATATTTTTTACTCCTGCACCTACACCAGTAATTACAGCTGTACCTTGACTTCCACCAACAGCTGGAAGGGAAGCTGGGACATGTGCGATTCCTGCAATCTATATACTAAGATAAATTCATTTATACAGAAGCTAAATCAGTCTGATCCATAGGAGCAGCTAACATCTTGCAAGCTACTTGATTTTCTTTTGGTTCTGCAGGTTTTACATCTTTTGGTTTAAGAACCTCTTCAACAGCACCATATTTCTCAAACATATAAGAAATCAATCTTGCATTTCTTACAGATCTTTTAGTTATGGAGGAAAGACAAAACATCTTTAAAACTATTTAGCTTGACTTTATTTTTTGCTTGAACATTTTGACAGTCACATTCATGTAAATCAAATTTTAACAACAACACACAATATAAATATGTTATTACATTATTATAAATTAAACAGGAGGAGGAATTCTATTAAGAACATCCATCAAAATACATGTTTGCTTCTTATAATCCATTTCATACTCTCCATCAACATCTACTAAGAACTTATGGGTTAATATCATTGCAGCTTCCTTCACTTATAACAACATAGAATTAAAGAATAACTACATATTAACCATTTAATTAATATAAAAGATATATGATATGGTTTTACAAACAATGAATTTTGCAGTATTGCTACTGCTTTTATTGCTGTCATAAACTGTTGAATTGATCTAGGTGATAGTCTTTCAACTACTTTATAATGTGTATTTATTGCAACACATATATTTCTAGCATAACATTCAATATCACTATGACAAATAAAATACTCTATTGATTTGGACATTTGAATTAAATCAGCTATTTTTATTGTTTCTACTGCTATATTACTTGAACTATTTCAATAATTAATATATTTATATTATAAATACTGTAAATAATTTGGAGTAAAATCTGGGATTTTCAATGAATTTACATATACTGAAAAGATTGACCAAAACCTTTTCTTATAGAGTGAAAAATTGGGTAATATTACATCATAACAAGCAATAATCACAAATAAATACGGTATATCTAATCTAAATGAAGAACGAGCCATGTGAAATGAAGGAGAGATTGATAACTAAATACATAATACTATTTCAATTATATACATCAATTATATGAGATATGATTTCATTACTTGCATTGTGAAAATGAGTTAAAATCACCACATTATAACCTTTTCTTTGTGTACCATTATATCCTGGAGATTGTATGCTGTCTGTTTTTATATGCTCCAATGTAGTCTCAGGTAATATTTCATAAATCATAGAATTCTCTATTAGTGAATTTATTCTTTCTGCAAGTTTATTCTCATCAAATTCAGAATTTGTACGTATAAAAATATGGCCATTTGTAAGAATAGATAATTTTATCAAACTACTCAACTTCTGACTTAGTTCAATACTTTCATCCATATCCAAAATTATATTCGTTTCTTTATTTTGTTTTTAAAGAAATAAAGCAAATATAAATAAAATAATTCAGTTATAAATGTTAAATTATCTATTATTCTTCATATTATTCAACAATTTTATACAATCATTCTTCTTTTCTTCAGTATCTGAAAATCTCAAAGCCATTTCACAGTAAGGTATTGCTTCATCAAAATTATTCTAAATAATATATATTATGAAAGAATTAATACCATTTTGTAATAACATGTACTTAAATAGGCATTACACATATAAATATCCACATATGACTTTGATAAAGATAATGAGGATTTATAATAGTATATTGCACTATTATAATCACTTAAATTGAAATAACAACATCCAAGATTGTAATTTATAATAAACTTATCATCATTTTTTGTTGAAACTAGTAATGAAGATTTGAAATACTTTATACTATTATCATAATCATTCTATTTAAATTTTAATTTAAATAATATATATAAATACAATATAAAAGTAGCAACCTCCTATATTAAATAAACAAATATGTCTATGTTTATCATCTGTAAATATTGTCAAAGCTGATTCAAAATATTCTATTGCTTTCATTGATTCTTTTATTGTGTAATAACATTTTCCTAATAATGTTAAATACTCAAATTTATCTTCGTCTACACTAATATCAATTAAAGCAGAATTTAGATGATTGATTGCTAATTTATATTTACTAATTCTATAACAACTAATGGCTAATGTATAATTTCTTTGTACTTTTTGTTCTTTTGTTAAATCATTTTCTTTAATTGTTTCCAACAAATTGTTACATTCTTCAAACTTCCCAATTGATAATAATCTAGTTGCTGCAGTTAAAATATTCTCAAACTTATTTTCACTTACTTCATTTACACATGATTCTATCTTTCTTAATAGTGTATTTATTCTATTTTCTATTTCATACAATGATGGTCTATCATTTGGTTGAATATTCAACATTTCATCTATTAGTTCTTCAAAGAGTGATTCTCTTTTCCCACCATAATTTCGAGTAAAGTCTAACTCTTCTTGTGGAATAATTATTTTCATATTAATAGTTTGTGTTTTTGATCCATCAAATGCTAATCTCAATGTATATAATTCATATAAAACACATCCCAATGCAAATATATCACTTTCTACAGAGTAATCACTCATTATCCATATCTCTGGAGCTATATAATTCCTTGTTCCATTTATATTCTCATCTTTTTCATCAATATCAATTGCCAAACCAAAATCACCAATTATTAACTCATCATTATCTCCAATAAATATATTATCTGGTTTTAAATCTCTATGTAATATTCCTTGCTCATGGATATATCTTAATCCATTTATTAAATTCATTGTGTATTTGAGTATTACATCAATTGATAAATCATGCCCTTCTCTCTGTTTTTTCAATAATAAACCACGCAAATCACCTTTCTCAAAGTATTCTGTATATATATAAAACTTCTTTTCATCAGTGTCATACTTTGATCCATAATATATCAATACATATTGATTTTTCATCTTTTCTAATACTTTTGCTTCATTTAATACTTTATCTGCTGATTTTTTATTGACTATTAGCTCTTTTCTCGCAACATTTATCCCATTCATTTTTATTAAATGCACTTTCCCATAACATATAATATAAATGCATGAAATCCTCTTTTATAGAGGATCCTCTTCTAAAAGAGGATTTTTAGATCCTCTCTGAAAGAGGAAAGAGGATTTTTAGATCCTCTTTAAAAGAGGAAATATAATTTTTATAAAATCCTCTTATTAAAAAAGATGACAAATGAAAAATCCTCTATCCTAAACATATATGTATAACCGTAAGAATATCACTGTATGTGGGTAAACCGTACCAGACTATTCTTAGGTGCCTTCTACAGGTAAGAATAAGCGATTTGAGTGTGAATTAGTTTTTGGTACGGTTATACTGGAGCAAGCGGTGAATTTAAATTTCTTTATATATTTTAGTGTGTGAATAAATTTATGGGTTAAAATTTATTTTTATGTTTTTAATAGTTTGTAGTGTAGGATAGTAGAAATAAAGTGTATAAATAGATAAGTAGCTACCTGTTCTACCCCGGCAGGGTAGCTACTTTATATAATAAGAAATGTATTTCTATGTAAGTAAGTAGCGTGTCCTGTGTAGCCTAGCTAGGACTTAGTGATTAAATAGTGTGGTGGCCAAGCTACAGAATGCGTTCTTACTTTTTTGTTACTTTTTTCATTTATCAATTTATTTATGGATTTATATAGTGTAGTTAAAAACATTCAAAAGAATTTAAATAGTGTCAAAAATATATATTTAAAGAATTATCTGCAATATTCTATATTTTTTACTAAATCGAAATTCTGACGAGAAACTGTTGTTATAAACAGAAAAAAGAAACAGTTTTGATTTTCCTGACATTTTAGAAAAAACCGTTTTTTATCAAAAATATAAATATGTGTGCTTCAGTAAACTTTGCTTCCTTTTGTTCATTTAGAAATAATGAAGATTATTTGGATAAGTGTATATGTGGAACCTGTAAGTTTTACTTATATTTTAACCATAATATAAGTGCAGTTTTAGATAGCCCATTACCTAAGGAAGAGATAAAGTCTTATAATGAATTCTGTGCTATTTGTCATCAAAAGATGTGGACTAAGTATAGTGATAAGAGATATTATATGATGCTTTTTGATATTAAACCATCAGTAAAACCAAGAGGATTAAATAGACATTATTTTGCAGTGTTTGATAAGTATATTGAGTGGTTAACACTACCTGAAGGAATGGGAAGTGTTCATTTGAAGAAGAATCCTATGTTGAAACATTATGTAAAGAAGAATTATATATTTGATGATAGTGATGATGAGGAAGAAGAAGAAGTACAAGAAGAAGTTAAAGGAAATAATGATCAAACTACGATAAACATAGTCTAAATTTTAAAACGAATCTCTATCTTAAAATGATTTGGGACAGGGTTTAAAAATATGCGTAATTTAATAAAAATCACATAATATAATAAAAATATAATAAAAACATAATAAAAAATATAATAACCATAATATATAATTATTACTAAAATGGTTCTGTAACACCTGTATCCATCCACTCTGTTATAATAACTTGAGGTGGGAATGCTTGATATGAATATGCATCAAGACCTTTTCGTTCTATATAAAGATTACATTTATTATTATTATTTCTTAATATAGCAAAAAAACCATCATATTTATTTAATGCAGGTTGTGAAGTTTCATTTATTACACCTTGTATAGGGAAGTATATTCCATTACTTCCATCTACAAAGTATGTTTCTAATAATTTGTTATAATATTGTTGTAATAAATCTTCTTTACCTGGTTCAGCTTTAATAACATGATGATCATCTAGATATAATATAAATCCATTACCATTATCATGATTTTTTAAAACAAGGCCATTGTATATCTTGATTCTCATAAAATGTTCAAACATTTGAATTTTTATAGGTACTTTTACAGTAGATTCATATTGATTGATCGAACCATCTTGAAATATATAGAAATTAACTGACCAATATGTATATTCAGTATGCAATAATTTAGGTGATACAGAATTATTAACTATTGTAGTGCTACCTCCAGAACTATTATTTACAACATTATATATTTCTTGACATTTACCATATATAGTATTTGTAGTAGTTTTGATATCATTAACAGGTGTAACTATATTATTTATTTGTGTGTCAGTATGATTATTAATAGGTTTAACAATAGTATCAGGATCAGTAGGTTGTATATTTATTTTGTCAGCTATATCTTTAGCAAGCTTATCTGTATCAATATTTATATCTGAAGTATTTCGTTCCCCAATAAACATTTTTTGTATTAATAAACAATAAAATAATAAAATTAATAAAAACATCAAGAAACTTCAGAATGATCTTCAATCAAAATATTGAAAGTTAGCTCTAAACACTTTTTTAACATTATCAATATATAAGAAGTTATATTGTGGCTTAGTAACAGCTAAATATAACTCTTTAAATGTTTCATATTCAGGTATCCATATATTCAATGAGTTGTATAAGTCAAACAAATTTCTGTTACTCAATCCATAAAATGTTAAACAATAATCTACTTGTGATCTTGCTGAAGGTACTATATCAGTAATATATTGACTACTAATTATAATTTTTGATTTCAAATGTCTATTTTCTTTCATTAATACTGGTATGATATTAGCTGTTTTCAACTCTAAACTAAGATCATCAAATATTATAATATGTTCTGCATACTCATAATTATCTTTGTTTGTATCGTCAATTGATTTCATTAACTTCTCTACTAAATTATCTCCTGAGTAAGGTTCAAATAATGAATCATTTTCATCATAGCTAATTTCATTATAATCTAATAACTCTTTAATTGAATCATATATCCTATCTTGTTTGATTGTACCTACGAAAAAATGTACATGTTGTTTTTTCTTATATTTTGGATCTATAATATGTCTTAATATATTGTATATCAAAGTTGTTTTACCACTATTCTTACGAGCCACAATAAATATATTGCAGAAAGGCTCATTAAAGTAATCATATCCCAGAATTTTCTTAGGATCAAATGACTCACCACCATCAACAGGTTCAATTTGTATATTATTTATTTTTTCAAATTTAAACATAGTGTGTGTATATATATTATGTAGTGAGAAATCAAAAAATAAAAATAGAAGTCAATAATAAAGTATTATTACTTATACTACCTTTTCAACACCTCTTGGTCCAATAATCAATTGTTTACCAGTAATTATGTAGAACTTATGATGAATTGTATATGGATTATGATTAGCATCAAATCGTTGATTTGAGCAATCCAAAGTAATTTTTAAATCACTTGCTAAGTCTTTACCAGCTCTTAATTTTAATTCAGTTAATCGATCAGTACTGAAATTTAGAACATCAAAAAATGAATTGGGAAATGATAATGTATTACATTTATCATATATTGTATTTTGAATAATATTTCTCATATATTCCCATGTCTGATATTTTGCAGGATATAAATAATCAGGTGTATAAACGAAATCATTAATTTGCCATCTTATTCTATCTTGATCTTGATCAAAAGGAATAGTATCTCTATTATATGCATCATTATAATATGCTCTGTATAATATATATTTAACATAACTTCCTATGCTACTATTAATACTGAAGTTATAGTTAAAAGTATTACTACCTGGAATTGGATCTTTAGTGATTTGAACTATATTAAAGTCAGTAAAGTCAATAGGATGATGAGTTGAATAATTAATGGTATTAGCATTACATGTTGGATCTTTATTGTAACAAATGTAAAGTCTAGGATTAATAATTTTCATTCCTACATGCTGTTGCCATGAATTAATCCAAACAGAACCATTGCTATGATGAATCCAATTCATTATAGGAGCAAATGTGAATTGAATATAAATGACTTCACCAAAATAAATATCATTCTTCAAAGCTAATATGGTATTATAGAAATCTGCAAAATGAAATCTACAGTATAGTTTTCCATGTAATATATCTTCTGTTGTTCCCATTTCTTCCCAATAATTCCAAACACCTCCATTTGCATTTAAAGTAGAATTAGAATTACATATAGTTGTTTCAGCTATTTTATTATTTCTAATGCGTAAGCCATCAAATAAATATTCATAATAATGATAATCTTTTATATCATAAGGATACTGATTAGCAATTTGATGAGCTAAATCTCGATATTCATTATAACTACTATCTAAATCACATAGAAGTGTTCCAGTTTTATTGTATACTTTGATAGTTCCAAAATTCATTGAATTCCTTAAATTTATATGATCTAACATTTTACCAGTAGTAGAATCAGTTACAGGTGTAATAGGTAATTTCCATTGTCCTTTACCTGCATCTGCATGATCTCTTTTTTGACCTGTAGTATAATCTAATTCAAATTCAAAGTAACTTTTAGATAGATTAACACAATTATCACCAGATATTTCAAATGTAATAGCATCACTGTTTGAATTTAAAGTATTCAATATAGTCTCATTTCTACTTTGGTTAGGTGTAACTAAAATATGATTGTAGACAGGTATATAAGCTGGCACAATGCTTTCATGTTTTTGTGAATTAGGTACAGCAGTGATTGACATATTTTATGTTATTTTTTAAAAATCAAAAAATGCTTAAAAATAGCAAGAAATTTATTAATACAAAATAATCTCAAAATAAATAGGTAAGTTATTTAAATCAATTGCATAACCATCTTGTTGAGAGACTGATATATTCATTCGTTGATATTCGTGATATTGCATCTTTTTAGTTGTCCATTCAATTTGTGGATTAGTGAATGTAGTATAATCTGCATTTATATCAGTTACAGGTATATTTGCTAAAACCATTGAATTCTCACCACTATTAACCCAGTCACATCTAATTTGTATGAATGACACCCATAGTAAAGAAGGCTGATTTGGTAACAAATTAGAATAATAATTAAAATCTTTACTGAAATATGCATCACTTAAATGATTTGCATGATAAATTGATATACTTTTATTTATTTCATCTAAACCAAATAACTTATATGCTAAGTTAGGGAATTCCATACTAAAATCTGTAAAGTAATATTTTCCGAAATGAGTAATATAATTAAATTGTAACTTTAATCTATTTTCTGAAGTTTTTTCAAATTGAAGTACATCTGTTTGATCATCTACTTTATGAAATGGAAATCTATTTGCAAAATCTTCATCAGGTAATGGTACCACTCCATTATCAAATGCATAAAAAGTAAAACTTAAGAGATTTCTAGCAAAATAATCTAATAATTCTTTTCCTGTATATTTTCTTTGAGGTATTTTAATATCAATAGTTTTATTATAAGGTCCATTTTGGTTTTCAGGGTATGCCCATTTTATTGGATTTGTTTCATCTGGATTAATGCAGCTATAATAAGTAAAATTAAAGAGTATATGATCATTTACTTCATCTTGTATTGTATAGAAGTTATTTGGAATAACTGCAGTAATTAAACTCATATATTGATATTTTTCAGTTATAGTTGGAGTATTAATACATCTTGTCCATCTATTTGAAAATTTTGAATCATAGTCTGATGTAGTTAAGAACAATGATCTTCTATTATTTATAACATTATTACTATCTTTAGGTTGCATTATGATTTATAATTGTTGAGAAATATTAAAATATAATTTTATTTGAATTATTCTTTAATTTATATATCGTTATATATATATGCAACCACAACCACAAGTTAACAATTCAAATGATGAAGAAGATGAACCAACAGATGATGATTATGAATATGAAGAAGATGAAGATAATGTACCTATTGATATGAACAGAATAAGACATAGAAGAAGACATAGAAGGAATCAAGTCATACCATTTCAAGATATAAGCGAAGATGATTTGAATAACTATGTGAATCAAGAAGTGAAAAGATTTAACAAAGCATTGATTATGCAATATAGACTAATTCCTATAGGATGGCCAAATCATGAATTTAATAGAATATATAATTTATATGATGAACATATGAAAATGTTTAATTGGTGTAAGAATTTATTTGTAACAGGTCCTTTTGCACATGGCAAACCATTAGAAGCTTATAATCCAAAATTAGCAGGAAATGAAAATTCTGCTAATGCAAGAGAATGTGGAATATTTAAAACTCGTATAGCAGATGGTATTGATAAATTGTGTATGGCATCTGATTTTATATTACAAAGAAATCCATTTGTTGTTTTACACCCAAAAGAGAGAATAGGTGTTACACAACTAGAAAATAGAAGAATTAAAAAAACTCATTATGAAATTGATGAAAGACATCCAGAACCAGAAAATGATTTTAACATAATGAATAATGAACATTATAATAGTGCAGCTGAAATAAGAGCGGAAAATGTTATGCAAAATAGACATGATAATATGGTAAGAGGAGTATTAGTAAATGCAGACAATGGAAGTAATGATAATAACAATAATAACAACAATGGAAATAATAACAATGATAATAATGAAAATAATAACAATGCAAATTATGATATAATTAGCTTTTGCGATTCTCTGAAAGATAAGATAAAGTTCTACATAGGTCGTTTAATGAGAACTAAATTTTGGTATTTAACAAATCAAAAAGAAGAAACAGCTTATTCAATTGCATTAATCATATACAACTGTGTAACTGATTTGTATATATTAGCTTTATATTACATACCAATATTAAAAGATAAGTTAAGTGGTAATTATCAAAATGATAATGAATATACTTTACCATATCATCCTGATAGAAGAAATTTTATGGGATTACCAGATGGTGATAATAGAACAGGATATAGATATAACTATTTAGCAACTATACAAAAAATATTAACAGAAGCGCATGTACCACAAGGTCAAATCAATACAAATATATTTGCTAATCCTATAACTTTTAGAATGAATAGAGCTTTAGATACGCAACTTAACCGTCAAATTAAACATAGAAGATCAGTTCCAGCTTATGTTGGAATGAATGTTGCAGATCATAGAAATTGGAGATATGTTGCACCAGCTAATTATCCTCCTGCTCATCCATCAATTACTGCAGATTTGATTGATAGAAATGTCAATGCATTTTATAATGCATCACCTGCAAATAGTGATAGTGAAGATAATGATAATAATCCATCAAGTAGTGATACTGAAGAAGATTCAGACACTTATGATCTTGGTGATATGAGTAATCAAATACCACCTCCTCCTTTGCCACCAAGACCTATGCCAGCAAGAACTGATCAACAACAACCACCTCCACCTCCTCCTGTATCAAATGTATCTAGATCTAATGTAATTAGTTTAGGTAATCAATTTAATCCTCATCATCTTATACCATCTGATAGATTTTCATTTTTAGTATCAGATGATTTGCTTAATGCTATACCAAATCCAAATAGAGACTTTAATAAATCTCATAGATTTTTAGCTAATAGAGAAAATGGTGCAAAAATAGGTGTAACTAGGATAATACAAGAGTTTTATACACAATTGTTAACAAATAATGGTAAAATCTATTCAATTGATGCATTTATACATAACCATAATCCACCTTGTACAATTGTAGATGAAAATTCAAGCAAGAGTTATATGTTCTTTACTGATTGGGTTAGAGAAGAAAACATCAATTTACCTTTATTACCTAGATCTAAATATAATGCAACTGAAGTAAATGATATACCTCAAAATTACAGTAGTATCAATATGATGTTCTATGGATATGATTACAATAGAAATATATATTCATATACTGGTTTATTAGAATATTGGTTAAAGAATCATAGAGGAACGGCATTTAATGAAAGACAAGCTAAGCAGGAAATATACATATATAATCCATGTATCAATATTCTATCAGATGATGAAGAGGAAAATAAAAACATAAAAGTATTAATAGGTATGGATTATGATAAAAATTGGCCTAACGATAAAAAAATCAAATGTAAACAAATCAAAGTAATAGTATCTCAAGAAAGTGATAGAGCATGGTATGTAATAAGTGATCCAATGTTTGATTATATGTCATGCGATATACCAGGTGATGGAATTCACAAATTCTATAACTATCCATTCTTTGTTAAGATAGGAGATACAGTAGAATTGATAGTACCAGTATCTTTGAAAGATAATATTTATGTATTAAAAGATGCTAGATTAGATGATAAAGATGAAAATAATTATTTAAAAATTGATGATTATATGAGAAATGCAAATCGAGATAGTATTAATCAAAGAGCTATTGATGATAGAGAAACAGCTAAGCGTAGAATACATGGTTTAGGTAAAAAGCGTAGAAGAAAGACACAATCATTAGTAAAATTGTATACCAAATTGTTTACACACAATAATAAAAGAAAAAGAATAAAAATTATATAGTTTTAAATTTTGTTTCTAACATTTTTGCTCTTTTTTCTCCTTTTAATGAATTAAAATTTGTTGCTTGCACAAACGATTTGTTATTTACTATGATATCAACTAAAAACAAAATTGCATGATAACCGCATCTTACACTATCAACTCTTTGATTTTTCACTCTGTTTATTTTAATCTTATATTCATCATTAGGATATTTTTTTAATTTTGTTAAATCTTTATAAAACTTTGTTATTTGTTTTGGTTTATCTCCAAAACTATCATAGTACATTATCCTCCTAGTATTATTGTTAACACATAAACTAACCCAATGACCTATTTTACTTACAGGATCTTTAGTTGTATTAGTACAAAGTATTACACACCAAACATCATCATTTTTATATAGCTGACCTATTTTGCTAAGTTCATCCCATAGTATAACACCTTTAAAATATTTTAGTAGTCTAGGAAACATTTTTTTAATGATCTTTTCAATATCAAAATTTGAGAGTGCATCTTCTTTATGTAAATCACCTGTACCTATATAGTCATTTGTGATATATCTTTTAAACATTATATAATTAATAACTATAAGAATTTATTGAATATCAATTCATTTGATAAATTCTTAACGTTTTTAATATATATATATTTATGTTATTTAATTAATGGGTAAGTTTAAAGATTGGTTAAAAAAATCTAAAATTCTATCTAGCGCAGCTAGTTTAATACCTTTTGCTGGACCAGCTATTAGTAACCAGTATAGAGAATATGGGGATATGGTAAGAGAAGACGTAGAGGTAGGGTTGCAAGACATAGAGTTACTAGAATGTCACAATTTACACCTGATGGTAGATTCTTAGGTGATACTTCATCTATGACTGGTGGTGGAACTGTTAAGTTTAGGACAAAATCTGGTAAAGTTGTTTCATTTCATACTAGAAAACGGAAGGGAGCTGGTTTAGGTAGTTTGTTTAAGAAAGGATGGAATAAAATAAGAAAAATAGCTACAAAAGACAATATTACAAGAGGTATTCAGAAAGCTAAAGAGATAAATAACACTTTAAAAGATAAGAAATATATTAGTGATATATCAGGTAAAGTAGGTACTGTAGCTAATACTCTTGGTTTAAGTAAAATTGGTGATATAGCAATAAGATAAGTTCCACTGCTAGTAATTATGGTTATGGAAAACGTAGAAGAAGACATAGGGGAGGTAAAAGATTTGGACAAAATGGTGGACTTAGATTACAATGAATGGTGGTAGTAAAATACGTAGTATAGCTATTACTAAACCTCCTAGCAATAGGCCTATTTTAAATGGATTAGCTAAACCTTGTGGATTTAACCATAGAGGTTTATACAATCCACAAAACAGTTTACAAAAGCTTTTTAGCTTACAAGTTAACAACATAAACTTTGTTATTGATTTTATTATTCATTGATAATTCTTATTGTTTTTTTATATATTTAATAATAACATAATGTATAACAA